>JANSTS010011253.1:34294-110440 GCA_026546915.1 Sylvicola fuscatus
ATAATTTATTGTTTCCTTACACAAACTTTGTAATATTTTTTATTGTTTAAAGTTATATTCAAATATGATTTTAATTAGTAACTGAAATCGTATTAATTATAGTGCAAGTTTGGCTAAAACACTGTTGTTTGTGGATGGTTGCGGTTTTTGGCATGAAAATCTCGTAAAAAAGCTTTTGAAAAATACGCCTATTTTAAATTTTTCAAAAATAAATTATTCTGTATTATTTTTAATTAGATGTGATTATAAATAAATAAATCTCTAAGACAGCGACTATTCAATTTATTAATCTGTTGATTATACACAATAAGACTAAACTGAACCAAAGCTTTGAAAGACTTTTTTTGTGGTGAAGATGATTTAAAGTGAATTAAAGGTGAACATTCATGATAAAACTTATGAACCATAAACAGTCTTCTAAAATTTGGTATATAAAATTTGAAAAACATTCAGCAGCTAAAACCAATTAAAAAATCTAACATATAGGTTTATAAATATCGTATACTATATCCTAAGAAATGAAATAACTTCAATTTGTTCCTTCCAAATTATCTTATATATTAAACTTAACATCTCTAAGATATGTGTATAGCCTTATAGTCAATTTAATATTGGTTTTTATTAGACATTCCATTCATTTACTAGTATACTGTATTGTGTTCAATTTATTATTTATTAATTTTTGATGTCCTTAACTGAAGTAGACAAACAAATGTGTAGCAGTCCATTAGGATTTTGTAAAAGGAAATTTTTATTTAGGGACGTATTGACCTTTTATTCTATGCGAAACTATATTCGTATATTTGTCGGCGATGTTCGGTTTTAGAGATGTCATGTGAATATACATAACCGAATGCAGTGAAAGGACGAAAGCGTGCACATCCTTGGTATATTTCAGGGTTCGTTGAATAAAAAACTTTCCGGTGAATTGGTTTTCATTTGCAACAATAACGAACACAAGTGCAAACTAAATTCGTTCGTCTTTAATATAGAATCAATATAGGCTTTAAGCTCTCTCGCCAAAGTGAAGCCTTTTGTTGGTTTGAGATGTTGTTTGTACTCGCTGAGTTTTGTTTCTACATATTATACACATAAGTAAAGTTAAATAATTTAAATAGACAAATTGTACTTGTATTTTGCGAACAATTTACATTGTTGATGGCACCAAAAGCGTTTTGAATTGTTCAAGTCTTAACGTAAATAAATTATAATGTTGTACATAAAGCAATTTAAGTAAATTGTCAAACTGATGATGAGCGTGATTATGATGTGATGGTGAGTGAACATGATTCGAATTCATTTTCGGTTGATTTTAAGCCTAATTAATTTCTAGCGCTAATTTATGATAATATAATAAATTCATGCATGCGTTCATGTTGATGGAGCAATTGTTGTTACACATCTAAATTGACGTCACTAATTGCTAGGTGTACTGGTCGTTCAATGCATAACTTGTACTATGCACTTTCAATCTTTGATACTTCTTAAAATAATTCATTTCTAGGTAAGCGACGATCATATTATATGCAAAAACACAAATCTATATTTGATTGGGGATAACTCATTACACATAACATTGAAATACACAATCCAAACAAACAACCATCAATTCAAATCATTCCGCAGAGTCCTAAAAACAATTTTCGTACTAAAACTCAAATACACTTATACGATTTAATTCGTCGGAATGCAATCACAAAAATTAACAACATTCTAATTAATTTTGAGCTTTTTTCATTTTCAAATTCATTATTCATTAAAACTGTATGCTGCTGCATACATGGAAAAGGTATAAAATATTATTTTCTTTTACTTGTGAGTTGAATGCTCATATGGCTGCTTATGCGAAACAAATGTGACTCAGTAGAGTTGAAAGCTACATTGTTTGCCGCTAGCCCCGAAAACAAAATTTTCGTTACAGGAATTTTTGCACAATAGAAAATGATCTTTGCAATTTAAGAAACATTCTCATTTTAGTATATTTTCTTTACACAAGTGAAGCTCAAAATTGAATTATCCTTTTTTATGATGTTTGTTATATATAACATTATGTACATGTATAGTGTGACCCGAATCCGTGTTGCTGAATTAGCATTTTATGAATGTTACAATTTACAACATTTGCATAATTCACTTTCATACATATCTTTTTAATACACTTATGGTATCGCTGAGTCGGTAATAAAATGAAGGAATGATATATTTACAATGAAACACAGACAATGTGACGATAATATGGCGTTTTATGTTAAATATACATACATTATGTTCAGAGAGAAAATAGAGAATATATAGAGACATTAAATATACTTATATAATTAATAATAATAAATAATTATGTTACAACTTACAAATTACAATTAACTACAAAAAGAAAATAAACGTATACTTAAGTAAATGAAATCATAAAGTTACGCAGACATTTTTTTGTGCTGATGATATTTTGTGTCATTCAATGAAAAATCGATCACAGCTAATAACAATAAATTTACTTATTTAATTTAATCCAGAGGTTAAATTTGTTAACTTTAAATGCATTTGTCTATTGCTGACGTTGTATTCATGGAATGACTTCTAACATCTTTGAAAGCAAATAAAACAGAACCTTTTTGTTTATTAAATTCAAATAAACAAACGAAAAATTTGTTATTGCGTTGTGCAAGTTTTTAGGCATTATTCGAGTTAATTATTATTATTTATATACAAAAATATCCAATTATTATAGTATGAACTACATGCAGTTTTCCATAAAAAATTTATGATTGTTTATATAGGAAAACTTTAGGTGTTTGTTTTTTGGTGTTCTTAAACACAATGGAAAGAAACGAGGACGGGGGACCTAAATATTTACAAAACTGACAAAACGTACTGATTTAATTAATGTACAACAAATCAAAAAATTAAGAATGTACCATCAATAAGAAACAAATGAAGCATAAACTAAAGTGTGATATTTGGGAGTATGTGTTTTCACTTTTCTTGCATCTTCAATCTTATTCAATTCCGCCCTCGTTAATGGAATATATGCCATGTAAAATAATAAGTCAACAGTATAACAAGTAAATATTCGCTGCTTCTAGTTTAGTCTTGACAGTAACGAAAGGATATAAGATGAAAACAAAACTATGAATGAATCTCATGGATCAATGAGGAGACGGATTCGGAGGAGCACCGGGTTTTGTTTTAAAGGGAAAGCGCCGCTTTAAAGTGTAGTTAGTAGAATTCAAACACATTTTCCCAAACTCATAACAACATTGTAAAGATTATGTTTGCACGTCAGTTTTTGCTTAAAAGTAGATTTCACTCCGCCTTCATTTTACTATTCGCAAAATTGTAATTATATTGTACATTCAGATACAAGTGATTGACAAAAAATATTAGAAAGACAAACGTTTTCTGGTAATTAACTTACAAAATTCCTATTGATAAATTGTAATTTGTAAATGCTTGATGCTTTGGTTTTGACCGAACTTATCACTCTTGTTAGTTTATATTTAGTTGGTTGCTTCTTTTAAATTTTGTTTGCAATCGCATATATTCTAAAGTACGGGTATGTATGTGGAATTCACACGTTTTTCGCGCCATGTACACTCAGAGAGCTCTGATCATTTATGCAGTTGTAGATAATATAGTTATTTTGTCTATTGTCTCGACATTGTTTTATTTGTGTGTAATTTTATACGGCCAATGCAAGTTTTGAAAGTTTAATGGAACGCATTTTATACCTTTCCCATCGAGTATTTAATCCCATCACAGTCCATATTGTGCTGGTTAGGTTAATTAATTATATAAATTATTATATAATATTATATATATATATATTGTAACGATGATCACTACAAAGTGTTAACTAAAACCAATTAATTGAAAATTGAAACAGAAACGACAAATGAAACATTTAAATGAAATCATGAAAACAAAAGTGAACCAAAAATGCCGAATTTAAAGAAAAATTCTAGATTTGTGCATTTATTCTGATGAAAATACTTAAAGCTCTGCACGTATCACCACACCAACGAAAAAGAATTAAAGTCGTACCTAGATTAGCTGCTCCACCTACCCGATTCGGATTATTGCTTTAATGAAGCAAGTCAGCGACTTTTTTCAGTGAAACATGTTCAACTTGAAATATAATGACGCAATAAATGAAACTTTTTTTATTTAAGGATGCTAATGAGTAGTGGTGGTAAAAAGCGAGCGGCACAGACACTTTTCCTTTCCCAGGGCGTTAGTTTTCTTTATGTTCAAAGTGCTCTTTTTACAATTTGCTCGTTTTGTCATCTTGTAATAAGTCTTAAAGCTCATTAAAAAACTTAAGTACATGTATAGATTTTGTTACGACCGAGTTAAATGCGAAAAAGTACTTGAGAAAAGCTTTTTTGAGATAAAATTGTTTGTAGTTAATTATTGTAAATAATTGATTATAAAATCGTATAAACACTTTGCGAATTGTCATTTATCTGGATTATAAAAATACAAGGGCCGCTTTTTCTCAATATTTAACTGTGTGCCAAATCATACAAAAACTCTTATTTATGGTATGAGAGAACAGCTTACTGGTCGTATACACACGATTCTAAGATGATTGTTTATCAGTATCGGGATTTATAAATAAATGCTCCAAATCCCTTTAGGACATCGAGGGAATTGGGAAAAATAACTCACTGTGTATATAGAAAGAGGAGGTGTGACCAGTTAGGCGATGAAATAAAACGTATTTTTGTGTACCAAGAAATAAAAGTAAATAGCAATTTGTTGCTGGATCCATTTGAGTTTCTACATCAAATATCGAAGTAAAATTTTATGTCTTTACTTAAATAGATATCGTATGGTCGTGGTATAAGATTTAGATTTTCTATCAGAATAAAAACCTAGAAAAACGAAACTATCTAATAAAAACACAAAATTGATGCATAATTTTACATGAAATTAAAAAATAGAAATAATTCTAAATAAATAAAAAAAAATTAAAATGAACATTGTTATAGTATTTTGTTTTAAGTAAATTTCAATCAAAAAAATAGGATGCCAAATTTTATATCAATCATATAATTATAACGACGTATCACAAATAAAATAATTATTAGATGGGATGCACAGGCTTCAAACAATAATATCAATTAAATTAAAAACCATTAAAACAAAAGGTTTTACAAAAGACACAAGACAGTAATTTTATTTTTCTTAAAAAATAGAATACTATATATGAATACATATAGAAATAAAATTTTATATTTCAACTTTTATAAATAAATTTAAAACATAAAAAATCATAAATGAAAAGTATAAAAAATAATTAAAAATGTAATGAAAAACTTAAAAGTAAAAAAACAAACAAATAATTTTTAATTTAAGATTATACGAGCCTGCCACACAGAAAATTTGTCAAATCAATGTGTTGAAAGATTTTCATATACATTTTTTTTATAATGAAAACTGAATGAACACGCTTTGAATAAAACTGTATTCAAGGTCGTTTTTCTTACGACAAAATCAATGAAAATCCTTCAAACCTTCATTAATACGTTATTTTCGCTAATTTTCAACAATAAAAAGTGTACAGATCCAAAAAGATTTTAAACAAAAGTACATCCCAGACAGTCAAAAGTATGTAAAAAACAAATTCACAAAGACAAAAATACTTTTGGTGTTTGCAAAATTATCATCTCACAACAAAATTCACATGAGTAACCATACACACGGTGAGGGTCTGCCTGTATACACGCAGTAATATGGAAATGCTTTGAGTCCCTTATGGCGAAATGTAGGAAACTGAAAGCAACAAAGTGGCAAGAAACTGGTCAGCTTTCCCAACACGAAATAAATCGCGTTGCTAGTTTTACCGCACCCCGTGGAACCATTTACCCGCTCGATATTAATGCCGAGACCAAAAGTATTTTTCCTTTACCATGTTGATATAATTGTCTTTTTTGCATCATATCAACTCTCTAAACTAAATTCAAACATTCTGAGCAATCTGAACGGATCCGTTCAGACATGAATTATATATTATGTATATAAGTATTTGATCGTTTACTCAAAACTCAAATGTAATTATAAAATTGGGGTCAACCAAAACCAAAATGAACAAAACATTTATATGTACGACTATAATATATATTTTAATAAATATTGTTGGCATCTCGTCTTTAAGTTTCAAGGAAACGAAAAAATGTTTTAACGGAAAATTTTAATTGTACAAAATGTGTTTAATAGAGCGGGCACCTTAAAACCGTCATAAGTCCAACTTCCCAATTTCAATACACACGTCTGTACATCATAAGGAAAATATTCAACGTCAATGGAACACGATGACTTATATACGGCTGGCGGCTGCCAAATAACAAGACCTGTGTTATAGACGGTGGCTTTTGTCATAAGGGTTACCTCGTAGTGACCATCGGCACTGTAAGAGAGTGTATCTTTGTTTGTCAATTCAATTATTTGTTAATTTATTAATTGTTCTGATGATCAGTTGACTAAAAAATTTCTTCAATCAGTTTTTCGGATTTTCGAAACAATTCCATCAATTTCGGTTGTTTCATTCGCTAGTCCTTCCATTAATCATTTATTGATAGTTATCTCATTTGCATTGCTTTTTATGTGATTCGGTTTAAATATCAATCTATAGTATTTGAAATGCTTCCTGATGTCTCTAAAAATTCGACCCTTACATATTATATATTATATTTCTGTTCAATTTGTCTGCAAGTATTACTGACAACTACTATATGCACTAACCAATAACACGTCTGCCAGTCCTAGAAACCAAATGCACACAACATAAAATTTATCGCTTAAAGCTGCAATGGGCCCGCAGAGGAGTTCAAACCAACTTTTACACATTATCAGTGTCGCTACTCATATTGGAATGGGATGAAGCAGGATGCAGCTGCATTGTGCCGCCGCAATGCTCACAATTGCTGTTTTAATTGCATATACAATATATTATTTTCAGTAGACATAAATCAAGTTATTACTATACATTTTATTGTTTATGTTCAGCTGTAGCACATTAGTCGTTAAAATAATTCTTTTGTAAAAATCGTTTTTTTCTCTCTCACATTTGACATAATCATTTGATTCGTGGATCATGTAAACAACTTCGTATAATGTTCGTCCTTATTTTTAGCGGATTCTTTCAATAACCGCTTTTCTAGTAATTGTAGATTTCTCAAAACAACCATCAAGATATGCACGTGCTGCCAATTAAGTGTATGGAGAGGGACATAATAATTGACAATGAAACAAAACCAAACCAGCCCAAAGGCATTAGGAGCAAACATTCCAATTTCACCAAATATGGAATTATGCTCGTTCTAGTTGTGTAATTGCGGTAAGCAGAACAAATCTGTTTCATGAGCGGATTATTTAATATATTTCTTGTTCGTCTTAAGTAACAACACGGACAATGTACTCAGAACACTTCCGTGTGTGTACGGACTACAGTCATATGGGTGGTGATTTATTCATGTACAAAGAAATTTTGGCACTCAGCGATTTGTTTAGACGCTTAGTGGCAAATCTCCGCCATTCATTTTGTGCCATTGGCTTTGTTTCATTAATTATTTACTTGTTATTTACTACGAAAAAGGAACACTTCGCTTGTGGATTTGTGGTGAATATATAATAATCGTAATGTGTATGTACAACTAATGGATAAATGATATACCAAAATGAATGAAATTATATACAACGATATTTGCCTTAGACTATATTGTAAGATACTTATATTAACCTCCAATATTTTGTACAGATAAATGGTTAAATGTTGACAAAAGTTTGAAAAATTTGCATTTGTTAGGTTATTAAGGGTAGTTTTTTGTATTTTTTGTATTTTTTTTTATGGTAAGAAGGTATAAGTAGAAGTCCAAACCTACCTTAAACCCGTCATAGGTCCAACTTCCAAATTTGAGAACACAAGTTTGTTCATCAAACGGAAAATATTCTACATCTATTTCACAAGATGATTTGTATATGGCCGGTGGCTTCCATTCAACTAAACCCTCTGAATATATAGTCGCTTTCGTTGCTAGTGTCACCTCGAAGTTTCCATCGGCACTAAGGTTTTACATGTAAAATTTATGTCATGACCTACATTACTCTTTTCAGTGAAACTTTTTTTTGAAATTTTTTGTGATTTTTTGCTGTTGTATAAATTTGATTTCCAAGTTAATAGTCAGACTCTGAAGTGTATAAAAAAGTTTGAATCATTTTGATTTATTCACAACATTTACAAATTCTGTATGGAAGAGTATGTGTTTATCTGATTGTTTAATGTTTGATGTGATTGGATTACCAAGGACGAGGCTGACATGTATTTTTTAAATATCTTAAAAGATTTGCACTCGCACATATGTGAAGACATAATTACAAACAAACAAATATATAGCGGCTGGACTAAATGTAATCAAGTTCCTGGACATTCACCAGAATTCTTCAAATAAAAACAGTCCGTTAAAGCATTTAATTTCACCCATAATAAAGTTGTTTACAGTGACCGACCCTTAGCATTAACAATAAATCCTTACATATATGTACAAAAGTATACATATTAAAATATAATCTAATGTAAACAATTTGTGCCTTGCTGAATAGCTTCTCGTCCATGGTATATGCGTCTATGATGTAATTTGTATATGTTACAATTATTTGTGTGTTTGTGTATGTGTACAATCCGCCTTTTTCTTCATTTTCGACGAAACCTTATTGCTTATAAAGTTATAAGTTATCACTTATAAGCCTCTGCTTCGCTATTATGTAGCAATGTAGCAATTTACGATATGAATTATGTCCCCTTTGCTTTAATCAGAATATGTAATGTTACATGCATATATTTGAAACATACAATGGGAATACATATGTTTATGTATGTACATTTGGCATGTAGATGGAGAATATGATGCGGTACAAATATAATATCAGGCAAATTTACATCCTTGTTTTAACGCCTCAAGGTTTACAAACGCAAAACGTCACAAAGCATTGTTCCTTTATTCAAATTGTAATCCTTTCTATATGTAAACATGAAATCTAAGAAATCGGTAAAATAGCTCTGCGATGGGACCCTCGCCCTCGCAACATTTAGATATTTTATTTTATTTCATGTTCTAACATATTCAAACAAAACGTTTAACGAAATAAATAATTTTGATTTCCTTTTTTTCCTTAGAACAAATATGCAAATCGCACGTGTTTAAGACACTGAAATAAATAAAAAGAAATTGAAGGAAAGCTGTAACGCTTTTCACTTGAAATATTGCAATTTTAAATAAGACATTCTGAAATACGAACAAAGAGTTTTTGCTGTGAAAAAAGTTTGTTATCATTTGTTTATTTCTACAATAAAACGTTGGGTGATAAATTATATTGCTCTTTATATGTATGCAGAAATGTTGTGTTTCTATTATGATTGTTAAATGAGTATTTGAAAACAATTGGTTTAAACCATGGAGTGATCCAATTTTAGCAATGATGCTGTATTTTGTGGTAAGGAAGACAAGGAAGTTGTAATGACACACTACTTTTGCTATTTTTTTTTGATTCGATATCAAATATTTCAAAATTCATATATATATATATTAATAACGTTTTTGCATTGGCCACTTAATTTCTTGAAGCCAATATGTATTCAAAAGAATGCTAAATTTCTTTCACATGATATTTGTTTAATTTTAAGCATTTGATTCATACTAGAATCGTGGTCCTTACGTCCTATAAAACCTCACAGCAATTATAAGGATATAATATATTTTACAAAGTATTGTTGTAAAGAGATTGACACTTACTTATTATAGAGCACAATATCTGGCCGCCAAATGTGATCCGATGGCACATGTAACATTTGCACGCCACCATATTCCTTCGGTTCCCACCTCAGTTTGTAATCGTACCATGACTACACAGAAGGTGCAAATGAAATAAATGTTGTTGGTTCTCTATATCTGTTTTAAGTCTTGTTACATTCGTTTAGGGCTTATAATACTTTAATATTAAACTTCGGTAAGAAGTCCCAATGAATTTATGCATAAAATGGGGTGGTGAAAATATAGGGATGATGGAAGAATTACATTTAATACTCACTTGCTCCACCCATAGATTTGTGGTCATTATTTGGTTTTTGAGATTCTAGAACAGAAATAAGAAAAACGAAAATAAATGAGAGTAAATGGACACTAATAGAAAATAGCAATGAAAGTGATTGCATTGAATAAGAATAATGCCGATGTGCTATTATGCCTTTAAGGTGGCTTGGAGGACGACATTCGAATTCTTTAGTGTGGCATTTATATATAAATATTTAATGTGTTTCTCTACAATATATGTTACATATATAGCACAATTCTGGTATAATTCAAACTTGATTTATGATATTTGGGATTACAGTCAGAAGATGAACCATTAATAATCGCCACACAAAACGGCATGTCAGATTTCTATGCATGTGGTTCCTTAACGAAACAAAAAAATTAATGAAAAAAACTTACGTTTTTTGTTACATTATACAATCTCAAAATTTTGATTTCCACTTGATTTAAATATAACAAATCTATTCCAAAAACCTACAAACCTAATAAAATAGAAATATTTGTTAAATTAAAAAAAAAAAAAAAGAAGATAAAAACATTTATGTACTTCAGTGTTTTCGCACGGTGTATTCTGCGTATCAATAAAACGGACGTGCGTTGCATCTTATCATTTGTGCAAATCAAAACATTCACACGAATTATTACGGCTGATATTCGAAAGCTGCCAGAAAAGCTTTCGGCTTTGTTTGTTGTTTGCTCACGCAACATCAATAACATAAAACGTTCAAATACTTAATTTGGATCTCGCTGGTAAAGTAAAATTCGTGATTGCGATAATCTTGAGAAAAAAAAATTTAACCATCGATGAAGGATTACTTGAAAGGTGCAGATATAAAAATCTACGATGGATTTTAACGTAAAATGCAAATGGCTTTGCCAATGTATGATATTGAGTTTACCAACTTTAATACAATAAATTGAAAAAGGTAAACGAAGGTTTGCTATAGCCATGACCTCTACAGTTCGATTACCATAAATTGAATACGAAAAAGGGAATAACTGTAACATTCTCGAAATAAGTTATTCGCAACTTCTGTGAGCCTCATTATTTGTGTGCTAAGTTTTCCCTATTCTTTTTATATTGTGTGCCATACATATACGAGTAAACTCATGTAAAGCTTTCACCTTCCCCACACGAATTCTGTTTCTTTTACAGACACAAAAGGCAAGTGGTTATGTTACAATATAAATTCTCCACACGTGGCACGAATGGCGTGCTCGTCGTTGATAATGAAAATAATCTTTCAAAATATTACTAAAACTCTCTGTAAAGCTTTTCTACACACAGCTTTGTACATGAAAGCGCAATCCGCCTAACCCGACGCGACACACACAACTAACCCCCCGAGGTATCGTAGCCAAACTAAATAAAATAAAAATTTCCCTCGCACGTTATATTGTCTGTGATAAGAGTTGCTATTTTATATTCTCGCTCCGATTAGAATGGGAACTGTCAAAGTGGTTTGTGGACCCACAAGACGTTTGTTGTGTATGCGCCACGCGGAATGTTTTTAAGAAAATTGTCCCACCCCTCTTCCTCCAGCCACCACGTCGCGTCGCTTCGTGTCGCCGTCTGTATTAACTCTTGAGTGGGCCACATAATGGCTTGGTAAAACATGAGCATTTGTTCGCTGTATCAGATAAAAAATCACGTTCGTTTCTGTCATATTAACAAAAGATTAAACTGAAAATGTTTGGCTGGAGGGAACTTTTAGTATGGCGCGGCGCGGCGCGGCGGTAGCGCATTCGAAATTCAACGCTGCTGCCTTCTGGCGTGTTTATACACATACATTTTAAATAGCTATGGAAGGCAGATATGTATCTTTCAAAACAATTTATAACACGTTGGTGGTATATTGAATGAGGCACCTTAAGTGGTTCGGTTTGGAGTTTTATCAAAGCTTCAAACTTTGCATGGAGGCAAAATGAAACTATTTGCGTTCATGTGGTCGATAGCATGAAAAGACTGATGAATTAGCCCTCAGACTTACCACATCAATCAGTTGCGACAATTTTAACTTAATGCAAACTTTAAGCACGTCTGTCGTGTTGACGACTGGTCGCACGAGCTTATTGTAGTTGCTCAGCAAATCATCGTAGAGGCGCTTTGCGTCCGGATTACCAGCCACAGCGCCATGTACCACCAGTGCCGACAGCAACCACGCTCGCAACGTCTCGCCAGTTGTTATTGGCGATTTCATTTTTTTACCACTTTTTTTCTGTATTATTTTATTCCACTATTTTTTTTCTTTTTTATTTTTAATCCTGGTTTAGTTTGATGAATGTCACTCTCACATAAGTTATTTTCCAAATCATTTTTCCAACATTTACAGAACTACATATTCACATTTATTCAGTAAAATTACTGTAATTTGAAAACGCATTAGTTTCACTATATATATTTTTGTATCACAACATATATTAAAAACCTTTTTATATTTGCCGTTTGAGGTTTTATAACTTTTTTCAAAACTGCTATTTAATTAAACATCATTAAAGCTGAACAAGTGTAGTAATTAGGAGATGCTTTCAATGTCGTTTGCTACGATATACGAATTGAGTGATGCAAGTGGCAAAAAGTCGAACACCAACTTATTCGCTCGTAGTTATTATAGGAAACAAATTACATAAGCATTCATTAAAGATAACATGAAAGGGGATGACGATCTTGCTAAAACATATTTGCTTTATAGTATAACTTTTCCGTTTGCTGTGAAACAATACTGCTCTTATATAGGTACATAATTACATCTATACGCAGATAAGTTCATAATGTTTATACTTGTAGTTGGAAAGTTTGTCATGTATCATCTGTGCTCTCACATTGGTATGTGAGCCGTATCTTGAAGCAAAAGACGACAGTAAAAAATGTTAATATTATTCCTTCATCCCTAAAATTCGTTGAATGTACACGCGCGCCTGTTCGCAATGACAAAAATTTCCTCACTAGGAAAAAATGATCACAAATGATGAAAATTAGTTTTCTTAAATTTACGGAGATGAAGGGAAACGAAGTGGTGCGTTAAATTTGTTTCTTTTAGCGTATAATTTACATTCAAATTAGAAAATTTATGTTTTATAAGACGTTAATCAATGTGAATACAAGCTTTAAGATGCCAGTAACATCATTAAGCTGAAAAAGGTAAATTCGTTTTTTCACAACAATTTAAATAAATTTTATATAAATTAAAAACTTAAAGACTCGTTAAACTTCACTTATAGAATTAAGACACTTCAAACTTAGCAAGAACAATCACTAAATGGAGATTAGGCACAAATATTGAGACTTCACCCACAATCACATCACCATCAAGCTAACATCCATGACGAAAGGATCGGCAGGATCGGCCACTGTACTGCAGCCCCACATATAATAATCCGTTAATCCGTTACAAGTAATCCGACACAATATGCTTGTGTGTTGTTTTGTACAGGCGATAGCTTGTATATTATTATGCGAATTCTAATGAATTGCAGCATCCACAGTATACGGAAGTTGTACGAAGAATTTATTATTGTTACATAACACACGCTGACCCGATTTCCCGCATTTGAAGCTTACTTTATACCAAAAACACTAATACACACACTGAACATGTACACATGGCAAACACACAGCCATACACACAAGTAAGCTTTTTATTAAGAATTATATGTTGGGTGTGTTGGCCTTATCAAAACCGAAGAGCATGGAACAACCGAACTGTTTCACATCCAGTACCTCACTGAATTACATCCCTTTATGAGATACCCAAAAACGGTGTCGTTTTACGCTACGTGGCTGTTGCGAGAAGAGTGCAAAAATCTCGTGCAAATACACACAGGACACACATTATGTGCGTTGTTGAGGGAGGATTCGATGTGAATTGCTGGTGTGTATCGGTCGAGGGATGGAGAGCTTTATGCTACAACGGTGTGCCATGCCGTCTGCACGCATCTAAAAATGTTCTAGTACGATTTTGAGAAGTTCACTCCTGTAAATGTGGGGAACAAAAAGCTCACTCCCGACAAAGTGAGCAGAGAGAGTCAATGGCGCGTTGGGGTAGTTTGAGAAATACAGTGAGAGCTTTGTGTGATTTGGATCAAGCGAATATAATATGATTTTTCAAGAATCAATGGAAAACGAACTTGATATTGGTATGCATGGAATTTACTAATATGAGACCTTTTTAAAGCATTCGATTCTAAGAGATTTCATAAATACATAAATGTATGTGTTTGAGAGCAAGCTCATTATGTTAACATTGGAAGAATCCTCGACAATACGAGAGAATTAATGAGAGATGCCATGTTCGGCCCATATGCGAAGTGTGATCAGTGTTGTCGCAGTCTTTGCGATAGAACGCTCAAACAGCATGCAAGCTGCATCCGTTTCGGTTGTCCTAGTGACACACTGAATTCTGTTTTCTGTTCTTTTGATTTTGTAATGCACTTTTTGGTGCTGGAGAGTGAATTAAATAGTTTTTTCGAGAATCCTTTAAACGCCGTATTTGCAAACCGATGTAATCTTAAATTGAGTATTTTGACATGCTTTTAATAAACGAGTCATATATTTAAGATTTGACCATGAAGATTTTTATTTGTAATCGTCTTTTTCTCAAAGAGACTTAGCAGAAAATTTTGGAACCGTCAATAAAATTCAGGATAATGAGAGCGTGAACTGTTTTTTTACGGCCTTTGTGTGAACTTTTGTGACGTGAGAATCCGACGCGAATGCCAAAAAAGTTTTGCCATTAATGACAGCATTTTGTGGTGCGACAAAATAGACACGGCGAAAGTCACATAAAACATTTAGATGAAAGCTTTTAAAAAAACTCTTAATTGTACATGCGAGTATTTAGTCGTCCATTTTAAACGTCTACTGTTTATAGTTGTTAGACGAAAGTTTCTCTACGTTCATTCGTTCAACTGCAAATAACAACCTAGCACATTTCGGTTGGTGATGATGAAGAATTTAATGTCTGTATTTATTGTTTAAATTAAGAAACCAACAATTTGATAGACTTGTTTTTCTTATTGCCCTTAAAATACTAACTTTGGTGCAGGGAAATCGACAAAAAATACCTTGCCAATAAATAAATTGTCATCGCTGGTGCAAAATGGCTAGCAATATATTAAAAGAAACCAAATCTGCAAATCAGTAACCCAATGTGTACTTTATGGAATTGTCCCTTTCCAACGAAAGAAAGTTTTTCGTAAATTCATGTGAGGGTTTATAATACATATATGACATACGAGGATTCTCCCCTTTCTGTGCTATGTATTCAAACATTTTGTATGTCTGAGTGTGCTCTATAGCTATACCATATGGCCTTTTTATCAGTAAAGTTCATTGTCTTTAGCAATCAAAACAAAACATGTGATTGCCTCAGCCATTTTGTAACATTTTATGAACAATATTTTTGTTATTGCTGCCTATTCAATCAATATTTTTTATCTGTAGTCTCAAGTCTGCACATTTTACTCTGATCAGAGTTTTACTAATGTACATTTATTAATTTTATAAACGTTGGCTTAACTGCTTCCTTGTACGGAAGTTAAAGTGCCATTCGTGGAATGCTTGTCTGGATTTTTTTAAGAACGTTTAAGTAGTAATTGTTCGACTATAAATACAGAAACAACTAAGAAATGCCATGCCGCGCCGCGTCTCGTCGTATCTCTCAGTCAATTTTTCAGAAAATTGAATATAGGAACGAAATCGGTAACATAACTTTGTATTTCATATTCAAAGCACATTCCAACGGAAGATGCTATAAAATTTCACGCTCAATTTTTGATGAAACCATCCTGTCGGTATACATATGCCGCCATGGTTGACAAAACAACGCATTTGATCAAACCAATCAAGAAGAAATATCGCGTTAAATTCGAGTAGGTAAGCGCTAATGAAGCGTAATGTTCGCATGCGAGGGTGAAAGCTTCGTCGGAATTAGGTATTATGAAAGTGAAAAAAAATGCAGACTCCCGCCAATGATATTATATAAATTGATTAAGTTATTAAACAAAAAAAGCCATAACATGATTTTTTATGAGAGTTTCTGGATAATATTTTATGTTTCTGACTGATAATCATAATTAAAACGAAGCAGATCACCGTGATAAACGTTAAGAATATTGAGTAAAATATTCTTTGAATTTAATATGGCCCTAATATTCAATAATAAATGGTCAATTAAGATAAGTGTTGTGAATAAAAAACAGAAGAAATTTTTAAAAACAAATTGGTCACATATTTTTGACAATGATTCTAGGATTTTCTTAATTATTTAATAAGTTAAGGGCATCAAAATCGATTTGAATTTAACGAATTAAAAATACATTTGGTACAATATAATTTATACAATATACTAGTGTTTTTTTGGCCGCTTTTTGTTTATTTTAGAGAGAAATATACAACATCGTTTATTGCTGAACACGAGTTTTTATTTTTTTTTAGCAATATAGATCAAATTGGGAATATTTATGAATTCTTTAAAAAGTTGTTTTGCTAAAAAATAGAACAAACAGCTAAATGAAGCTATGCGCTGCAAGCACTGCACGCGGAAATGATATCCGCAGCCAAACGAGACTTATGATGTGATGGCCAAAAACAGAAGCATACGGTAGACAATCAGTGTGAACACACAGAATTTCATTATTATTTATATTTATTGCACCCCGAGGATATTAACTAGAGGCATAGTCTTATCAGAAAGGTAATAAAATGCATAAATTCCATTTCGTGTTATCGTTGTGCGCGAGTACACGAGCGGTGAGTCTTTATTAAAAGCGCCGTATAATACCTTTGAGTAGAGTTTTATCATGGAAATCGGCCGACAATCTGCCGTAAATGGAGTGCACGGAATTATTAAAGGAGAGGTGCATGTTTCATGCAAATTTAACAAATTCCGCAAATGTTTTGCCAAAATTTCATTCTCGGTTTTCTGCAGGAAATACTAATGAGGTTAGTAATAACAGCAATTAAAACTGGCAAACTGAACATGTTTAAAGTTTAAGTTCATTTCAATTTTTCATGGAAAATAAAAGTATTGTATAAATGTGGAATAACTATATTTTAATCATATTTCTCAGACAATATGGTTTAATTGAATAACCCATCTAAAAGCTTCTTACATTCAAAGCATGCCGCTAAACTAATAGTTAAGGGTTCGCTTAACATCCGCTACCCAAAAGGCACAAAGTTACATCAAAGCTCAACCATATTTTTTATGGAACTGCAATTCAAAGCATTCACCATATCACGTATACTTAACTATCGCATTTTATTAATGGCGTCGTAGCTGGGGCTTGTGCATTGTGCACTCGTTTAGAATTTCTTCTTTAAAAGCGTGTATTTGTAAGAAACATTGCTAGAAGCTATTTGCTGCATTCTTCTGTTGTCGTGGTGCGAAGAAGCAGTTTATAAATGAGCACAGTACTTAATAAGTCTTGATTGTGGGTGATATCTAATCATTTAAGCTTTTTTGTTTTTGGTGTTTACACGTAGTTGCAGTAAATTTGCCATGATTTTTTAACGAGTATTCTCACAATTATCAGGTTTTTAGATTTTTTTAGCGTTTACTGTTGCGAATAAGGAAAAACGAAATTTCACCGAATCCACTGTAGCCTCTCAAGCACTCACGTTTACCAGCAAAGAGATTTTTTCATTTAGAACATTTGTGTAATGTGTACGATATTTTTCGACACCCACATGCTTAATGTGTGTGCTTGTGATTTCTCCTCGCCTTTCAAAACATACATAAGAGGGTTATGACTTGATCTCCAGAATCATGTGTTTAAATTAAGCTCCCTTGTGCTGGCTGAACACACGTACAGTCGCACATGTCATGGGCATTTATTTCGTGCTCCCTCACATCTCTCTCCCGCTTATCACTATTATACACGTATGTGTAATGCAAAAATATTGTTTACAGCAATTTTGATGTCAGTTACATGCCGGACGTGAACCATACCACATATATGTCATGGGTACTAAGCACAACGACATAATGTGTTGTTCTCATATACGATTTCCAACTCGCTCATATATGGATGGGAAGCACACACTGTGCGTCTGGAAATGTGTGTGTTTGAATCAAGCTCGTCCTTATAAGGATATATTATAGTGTCGGTTAACAGGAATGAACGGGAGCAACAAAGGCACGTGCAGCAACAATGAAGCGAATGCGATTCAATGTGTTTAACTGCGTGTATAAGAAGATCTTCAATTATTGGATTTGTAATTGAAGCTGTGCAGTGTGCAATCTGCAGTGTTGTACGTTGCTGCACTTTAACATTCATTCGTGTTTAGATTCGTTGTGTGCCATTTGCAGTGCATATTTGTCTATCTTTGCCATTTGGCGTTTGGCGTTTGCATAGCGTGCGGCATTTTTGAATGTAATTAATGGGCGTGAACATTTTAAGGGTGCTGCAAACAAATAAAGTTCCGGCGCTACTGCAGGGATGCAAGCACGCAAAGTGTTGGTGTATCACAAAATAGTGATCATGTTAATTTAAATGTTAATTATCCATTGGCATCCGATTTAGTGAGGTGAACCTACTTGCAGCTTCGATACTGGCCAAAATATGGTTTTATACGATTTTTATTTCTCGTATAAAACATGTAAACATTAAAATCACATGCTGTAATTATATTGTTACTAGTTAAAATTTCTGAGCACGAAAGTTCTGTTGGGTCAGCTAGTCTCTTTCATATAAAAGCTGGATCAGTTACCCCAACAAGAAGAAATTTTGATAAATTGTTATCATTTTTCTTTACTTCATTGTGCTAAAACAAAGCTTAGTCATGTTCGATTTTCCAACTTTTTTTTACAAATCAGAGTTCAGATGGTGTCAAAACGTGCTCTCTACTATTACCATATCGATGTAATAGGATGACTTATAGTTTCGTATAGTTTATATATTAAAGTCTGCATCATATTCTCGGGTAAATAAGTGAGAACATGCGCTTGCCAACAACGGAAATTACATTACCAATACATCCTTTCCAGAGTATCAACTCAGATCTAGTATACATTTATTTATTGAAATTGTTTATTCAGGTAAGCTGTAGAAAATTGATGGAGTCGAAATGTTTAGTGCCAAACAAGCAATTTACAAAATTTTAATTTACATCTAAAAGTTCAAATTTTTTTTAGACAATTCCTAGGGAAAATACTGATCTAAAGAATTATATAATGAAACCAATCATATAATTTAGACAGCCTGAATACTGTTATTTTTGTGACTAGTTTAAGACTTCTCCATTTTATATGAACTATAAGGTTTTCAAAGAAATTCAAATAAAATGTTTGTTAGTGTTAGTGGAAACACTAAATTAATTAAAATTAATTTTTATGCACATTCCCATACATGCTAAAATTGCTTAATGATAGAATTTTAAATCTCTTATTAATTAACTGTTTATGTCGATTGTATATACATTTTTGTCATATATACTTTACATATATTACGTTTTTTAATTTAATTTTAATAATATTTGTTATTTAAAATGTGTAATTTTTTTAATAAAAATGATCTTTAAGAGAAGAACTAACGAATATTTCTAAATTTTTCAATATCTCTTGGGAAACGCTTCAAATCCATTGAACTTTCAGACAATACTCTCACACTCGTCATGAATTGGTTGGGATCGTTTTAAATTTGCATATAAATTAAAAAATTACTGGTGTCATGGATTTTGTGTGTTCAGCAAATGAAATTAGAAATTAACCCAATTAGATTGGGTGTCCTAAAAAGTGTCGTACAATCTACTCAATTGTTCAGTTGATAAATGGAAGTTAAATTCTTAATAATTTAAACTCAGAAATGTTTTATTTAAGGACATAATTTGAAATTTTGAATTAATATAGTGAGACTACTTTCAAGAAACTTATTAAACAACTTTCAATAAAGATTTTTTTTTTGAAAATTATGTATTAATATACTCGTAATTTAATTTAAATACTATATAGTTAATGAATATGTATTTAAAAATATTTTTGTTTCGACCAACACATTGAGTGAAAAATACCAAGCTTAAATCTTGTTTAAAATATTCGTGATACTAATACTTCGGTAAACGTTTGTAGGGATAACTCATTTTAGTACCCATATAAGATTATAGTTAAATGTACATTTATGTACTGCATGAATTAAAACAATAGAATGTTACGTGTTAGCTTTAATTCATAAATTTATGAATCCAATACTAACTATTCTGCAAAAAGGAAGTGTAATTATTAAGCTGTACTCGTACATATCTGATTTATTACAACTGAAACACTTTGGTATGTCCTAAACGAACGGCCAAAGGATCTTTATTTTATTTTATAGCCGCAATGCTAATATAAATGAATATAATGGTAAAACGGGATCTGTCGTAAAAGGATGTTGGTACGCCATAAATATTATATTAGAGTTGAGCTTTAAGGAGAACACTGAATAGCTGTGACGGTGTTTGATACCACATAAAATCAATATTAAAGTCGTTCTATAATGATTTGTTCAATGTATTCGCTTGCTGTGGGTTGTGGCTCTTGATTGATGGAAATTCCAAATGACATCAAGAGATAAGTAAATTGTTTACTAACAAAAAGGGAAATAGTTAGTGGGCATTTGAAATGGCCAGAATTAATTTAAATAAGGCTTATCTTGAGTTTTAATTAACTTTTATGAGTTGAGGCTTTTGATAAGCCGCTTTATGTAAAAGCACTAAAAACGGTTCAACTGAAATTTAACAGAGCAAAATTTTATGACATGTGTACTACTTACATTACGGATTTGAATATTTCTGCTACCTGTACATTTCAATCAAAACTTGTTTTTGGTCAGTCAATCGACCGTTAAGTTCTCATGCAAATAACGCTAAACTATTTACGCAAATTCGTGTTTTCCAAATTTAATACATATTAAAATCAGTCAGCAGTTGTTGTCTGGAAAAAGATTTTTCTGTAAAAAGATTTTTTTTTAAGTGTTTATTATAAGAAGCGGGGTAATCTTTATGATTGACGGGATTTTCAATTATTCAAGTAATCACTTTATTCTACTTAAAACACTTCAAGTAACAATTGCTCCTACATATAAGTTATTAATAAGCAGATGACAATTTACACTGCTTACGTTCACTTACTTGTACTGTCTTGTACAGTATACAATGTACTCATCTTTACTCCCATTACCCCATTACGAAACTTGTATCATCAAAGTTTGTAAAGTAATGCAATCATTTGATTCATTAAAAACTTTTCCTCAATATGTTTCGCCCCAAATGTCTCTATTGTCGTGAAACACTCCTCAAGTAAACTGCGGTCAGAATGTATCTCTTCAAGCGACTATATCTTATTTTTTATGTGACTGGTGAGTGTTTATACCCTAAAATGACAATATGTATTTATGTGGGTTGTAATGCAATTTTTCTGTTAAAAGGCTTCTCATTTTGGCGAGAATCATGGTTATATCGAATTTTTACTTCTTTTTGTGTACTGTCTATTTGTTTTTTGACTGCAAACGAAGTATACAATTTTATGTATGTTGCTTTTACATTTTCGGATAAAATTCAAAAGGGAACGGTTACGATTCATCACATTTTTATGGTGTACAGAGCCCTTGTTCTGGTAAGTTCTGGTTTATCTATTTCAAAACTTGTTTATATCGGGATTTGATTCTTAATATTTAATTAAATATTTTCAGATTGGGTATCGCGACAAATTTTTGACACTTATAGATTTGACTGAAGATGACAAATTTTATTCACACTCCGAAGAAGCTCAACGCATCCGGGATTCTGGCAAAAGATTCCTCGATCGGGCAGCAACAATTATTTTGGTTGTTCTTATTTCAGTGTGGGTGCCATTTCTTGCTGTGCCGCTGGTGGACGGAATCGACAACAACTTTCCGTTTGGATTGGTTTTCTTTGTGAAATCATTTCACAATTCAAATATGTATCCGTTGATTTATGCGCTGAATGGAGCGTGTGAGTGTCAAACAGGGCTGCTAATGATTATTGAAGACCTTTTTATCGGCATGTTGATATTGAATTTGTCAAAACGATTCGAAATACTTAGCCTGGCCATTAGGGAAGCTTTGGAATCGTCATCTACTCCCAAGCGGCTTGAAACAAAACGCTTGATGATTGAAATCGTTAGGCAGCACGATGTTTTGCTTAAGTATAAATAATGATTTTTTTTATTGGTACAATTGAATTTATCGTCTATCGACATACCTAAATTGCACAGATTTAAAGACAGACTCGAGGATCTCACGCAAATGATGCTTCTGATTCAGTTTGCATTTAGTGCTGTTATTGTCTGCCTTATTGCATACGATTTTTCACGAACGTTTGGAAGCAACGACCCATGGGGCATGACCATGCTGCAGTATCTGCAGTTCACAATGGTAGAGGTGTTTTTTTTATGCTACTGCGGCGAAACATTGACAAATGAGAGCCTTGCCATCAGCGACGCTGTCTACATGAGTAATTGGTATGAGTTTATAGGGAATAAATTTCATTCAGGATTCATCCAGTTTCTAATCCAGCGAAGTCACCGGCCAGTAGAACTTAGGGCTGGTGGTCTTTTCACATTGCAATTGACGACGTTTGGAATTGTATTGAAACTATTTTTTATGACTTCAATTTAAATGGAGCTAATTCATTTTTTCGATTGCAGATTCTTAAATGGTCATATTCCCTTTTGACGCTACTAATTAATTCAAATGCTTAAATGATTCATCGATGGCTAAAACAGAATATTAAATTGTTCTTATGTGTCTATTTATAATTACATTTTTATTAGAACCAAATAAATTAAAGTTGCAAATAATGTCGTTAAACTTAAAATGTATCCCGAATAATCGGACACGGTCGCAAATTAGATTAGTGAATCGCAAATTGCAATGCATATGCTAACTACATAATGACAATCCCACAGTAGTGGAATGCGAAAATGTTAACTGCGCCAGTTTATGTCAACTAAATGTTTTGCAAAACCGCAACCAAAGCACTCTATACGAGCATATGACAACAATCCAACTGACCACTATCCAGAACGCACATTCTAACTTGACACGGCGACAGCTTTACAACGTTGATCCCCAACAAACGCGAGGTACAATTGAATTGCTGTTTTAAATTAAGTTTATTCGGACATAAAAATGGTTTACATTAGATAGGTTTGTCTATACCACATAAATGAACATAAATCCAAGGAGGTTCCATGAGACTTGCACATTTCTTTCACTTTAATGTGGCTTGTTTGATCAATATTTATTATATTCTTTTAAAACATTTTAGATATTTTGCTACAACAAAACATTTTCAATCTGGATTCGAAAAAATTAAATAATAATTGTTGAACATAATTATTATTACTAAATTTTGTAGACACTAAAATGTTTTTTGCTGCACATCATTTTTTACTCTCATTTCTCAGCGACTTCTTTTAAACTGTACTGGGATGTGAAAAAAAAGTAAACCTAGTAATCTTTTGTTTTGTTTTTAAAAGATAATTGATTTCATTATTTTATACATTCCATATTATGAACAATATACCTAGCAAACTGTTTGCAATCGAACCCTTAGAATTTCGTTTGATTCGTGGTCTTTTTTCAAAGAAAATGGAAGTGATAAAAGTTGGCGATAAAGTGCCTAACATTGATGTATTTGAAGATTCGCCGGACAAGTCTATCAATTTCGCTAAATTTTGTGCTAATAAATTAGTGGTAGCATTTGGAGTTCCTGGCGCGTTTACTCCGGGTTGTTCCAAGACCCACTTGCCAGGATTCGTGTCAAGAGCTGAAGACTTTAAAAAGAAAGGAGCCGACGAAGTTGTCTGCATAACAGTAAACGATCCATTTGTAACGAAAGCTTGGTCGGAAAATCATCATGCAGCCGGATACGTACGAATCTTTGCCGATCCGAAAGCTGCCTTAACTGCGGCTATGGGATTAGATGTTAATTTACCACCTCTGGGTGGAGTGAGGTCAAAAAGATATGCAATGGTTGTAAAGGATGGTGCCGTGACTCAGATTAATGTTGAGCCCGATAATGTCGGTCTGACATGCTCACTGGCTGAACAAATCATTCTTAAGTAATAAATAATAGAATCTCATGTTTTTCATTTGTTAGACCCATTGTAATTAAAACTATATTCAAATACTTTTGTAATGGAAATAAAATACTGTTATTATTTTCTACTAGCTACGATTTGTCTAAATACTATGTATTCATTAAATACAACTTACAAGAGATATAATATTGTATTGTAGCCTTTCATAAAAAGCGCAATTATGTTCCATAAAACACTATCCAGGGGTTGAAGTGTTTATCCTCTTCTTTTAACCTTTTTATGGCCTGTTTTTGATATACAAAAGTCAGAATCCCGCGTGCCGTCCTTTTGGAAACAATGAATTTCCGAGAACAAAGAAGCCGTCAACATAGAATTATGTACATTGTACACATTGTGCAGGCTGCCGGGTATATGTAGTTATGTACGAGTATGTAACTGAGCTTCTGTGCTTTCATCACAATTTGTTTATGCAGCGCTGGTCATTTCTGGTGACCGAAAAAATGCTGCAAAGATAAATGATAACAAAATGGCATTGTTTCCGTAAATTGTTTGTAATCTTACTATATTGGGTAATGGGTAACCCTTATTATTCGGTACTTAATTAGTGTTCATACACCAACTGTAAACTTGTAAAAGCACGTACACAAAATATCAAAATGTTTTTTTGCACATGGATCGACGAAAATTTCCAAAATCGCTTAAACAGCTTCCATTTGTTTCTGTGTAACATGTTTTATTAGTAGTTAACTTTTTTAGTAAACTAACGTGTTTCGACCTTCAATTTTTAGTTACTAATTGTTAAATTGTTTTTACAAACTTTTTGTACAAGTCGTACGCATGAATTTGTATAAAACTTCTGTAGTCTCTTGTGCGTACATATTATTATACATAACATATGAAATTTATAAAAGAATTCATTAACGTCTTTGAGATGACTTGCTTGGTCTTTATTCACATTATTCACATAAAAGTTTGTCCTCTTTATCACTTGGCTATACATCTAACTTTTTGCAAATAAGCTCATTAAATTGACAAAAGGAATGTAAATATGATAAAACATTTTTAGTGCATGAGCTAAATGAACTTTACCAAGAGTGGGTGTCTTATGAACACAAATTATACAGCCACTTTCTTCTACTTAATTTAAGGACTATTTGATAAGAGCGCATTTATTATTTAGCCATAAGGATTGGAATTTGTTTAGTATGGTAATAATTAAAAAATGTTTATCAACACTGTTTAATAAATTAGTGTACATAACTTAAATAATACAATATTCATTCATAAAATTTTAATTTAATAATTATTTGTATTGGTAACCCTGGCTCGTTTCAAATGGAAACGATTAAACTTTAACCATTTCCAATTACCTTGTTTTCTCAGTTCCCACCACAAGTCACATGTACGCGAGTATTAACATATGTTATTTATATACTGAATAAATGAATGAATGCACGCTCTCCTAAAATACTTGCAATCTTAGTTGCAAAACATTGATCACGTATATAAGTTTAAAATAATGTTGTGGAAAGTGTCGTGTCTAGTTGCAGCTTTTATGGCTGGTGCAGAAGTTTGTGTTGTTGCGCAGATTAACACTGAATTGCCACTGAACATGTAACTAAATTAAATTTATTCAAAATTATAATTATGTCAATTACTACTGAAAGTATGATTCGTTTTTAGATCTACAGACTGGTATCACAAGCTCATAGAAAGTATAAAAACAAACATTAAAAAAAAAACATTTTTATACACTTATGTTTATTATAGATAATGGATTTATACATACATTTCCAAATTATTGGTTCGACAACAACGTAGTGATTGAAAATCAAAGTTATTATGTTACGTGCTATAATAACACCAACGACGAAATTGCTTTTTATGTATTTGAATCTACTAGAAGCCGTAAGATGCAATGGGATTGATATAAAATTCAAAATAATCGCACATTTTTCGATGCAGATACTTTCAAAAATGATCCCCAACGCGTTTATCGCTGGTCCGATTCCATAACCTATTCCCTGGAAATTTTCCAACGCAAAGTGCTTGCCATTTTCTCTATAAGAGAGGGCTTTCTTAGCAAAATGGTATTGCAAGTGTCGAAATTACCGGCAGCTTTTGGAAATAGTAAGCGATCAATTTGTTAAATTAAATATGTTTTAATTAAATTTCATTTCAGAACCATATTCTTATCTTCCTGACGGTCGCTGTTAAGGAGAAAATTGTTTATTATAACAATTATTTAAGTGTGTACATTATACATAAAATGTTTCTTATATGTTGCATAAAAATAGTCTCCATATATGTTGTGTCGAAGAATTCTTGTGGTGTTGATGGTGAAATTATCTACAAGAAAAGATTGTACGCTAATAGTTTTGAGCAAAATCGTTTTCATCGACGTTTATTGTGGCAAAAATGTTCATTTTTTTTAATCTTCTAAAATAAATGAATCAAAATCTTTTATATTTTGACATCATGATAATGCTAGAGGAAATATGATATATGTTATTTATATAAAAAAAAATACTTTTTTTTATTTAACAAAAAATCAATGTTGGTATATGTTTCAAATAAAAATCATTGGTATATAAATTTTAGCAAAAAATGTT
Organism: Sylvicola fuscatus; assembly: GCA_026546915.1. Classification (NCBI taxonomy): domain Eukaryota; kingdom Metazoa; phylum Arthropoda; class Insecta; order Diptera; family Anisopodidae; genus Sylvicola; species Sylvicola fuscatus. The sequence goes on from JANSTS010011253.1 coordinate 61,040, forward strand.
TATTTTTCTTCAAATATTGTATTTACAGTATCAAGCTTTGTATAGTATAGTCTGGTTTCATCTACAGTCAAGAGTGTAGCCTTCACATGTGCATATTGAAAACCTAACCAGCCGATGTCTATTGGAATCTAACTACTTCACTTGAAACGTTGGCAGTTGTATTTTAACCATTCGATATTGCCGATCTTACTTGAAAATAGTGTAAATAAAATGATGTGTCGGTCAGTGCTAGTGGTGTTAAGTGTGTGTTTTCTACTGGCTTTACACGAACAGTTGCTGGCTTATGATCTCGATTCAAATACATATTTTCTAGACGTGTAAAATTATGGTTTGACATATTTTATCTACTCGGGCTAATGAACTTTTATTGGGTTTTAGATCGCCAGGAGATTTTTTGCGGTACATGACATGTATGCCTCATATTTAAGCCGAATAAAAATATTGTACTTATTGCATTTAACAAAATTGCAGCGGTGGTTCCACTTAAATCTTTCAACTATAGCTTCAATGGAAACGTTCATATCGGCAGTGAATCATTCAAAGTAATTCAATTGAATGAATACAGTGGACTACAGTACTACATCATCGAAGCGAACGGTATGCGATTTATGTATATACGTTTTTAAGGTTACATACGTACCCGGCAGATCGGATTTTTTTTTCAAAAAAAAACGATTTTCGGTAGTATACTTATGTATGTTACTCTTGTAATCCGACTATTTTGGCTAAATAATCTGATGATGAGGAAACACCTTTTGACACCTTTTGAACACAAAAAAGTCTTCGAGAAAAAATGTCTGTGCGACAAAAACTGTATGTCAGTATGCACATCCGTCCGTTTTGGCCATTTCTTGACAAAAGTTAACCAAATTTTAGTATGTGATGTGGGAGGACATTTGTAAAACGCGTTCTATATATCGTAACTTGTCAAAAAAATCCTTCAAGGTCAAACATCGATTTTTGTAGAAAATAGAGTGTTTATAAAGAAATTAGTTTTGAATTTTCTGGCTTAACAACACATATAAGTGTTGTACTGTACGTACAGAAACTTTTACGCCGGCCTTCCCTGCCGCGTGTTTTTTTATTAACAATTTTTTTTTACAGGTATTGATGAGAAGCCTAATTCGACTAAATGGGCTCACAGTGCTAGGTATTACTTAAGGTTAAAGAAAACATACGTAGATGTTATATATTCCACTATTGATGGAGTGTTAGAGAAAATTTTTATAACCGTAAAAGAAGACTACGACTACACCGGATATGGCTTAAGCTTGAGTAAGTTACTAATGACCATAACAATTGACATATTTGTCTAAAATTTCCATTTTAGAAGCTCAAAGCTCACTGTCAGGAGGAAAATAATCATGTTTACATTTAAGCCATGTAAATTTACAACAATCTTTACTTCTCTGTGCTAAGTTACATCTTAAGACATATATTAATAAAAAATTTACAATGAAATAAATAATTTTGTTATTGCTCAACATTGATTTTAATTATAATATCTTGTCACTGAGTCATCGTTACTATGTATAAGTAAATATTGTATAATAATTTATTGATTATTTTCAAATGAATTTATCTCAACGTTTAATGAGGCGACCTTGGATTCTGAGACAACTGTAATCAATATGCACTTGCATCGCATCTACTTGCATTCAATCTAAGAACGATTTCAAGTACGACAGCTTCATCACGTGCTTTAAGTTGAGCTCAAACGACTCTAACACTTGGAGTGTATTTCGAAAACAAATGCCATTCAGTAACATTAGTAACTAGTAAAGTAAAGCTGTTGCAGTGAATTGTCGTCATGTGGTCACAACTATTTTGCCTGATAATTTACGGAGTTTTTTGTTCATATGGATATATCTCTTACAATCATCCTCAGCAGGACGAGTTGGGCATGTAATGTTTGTTTAGAATTGTTTTGTGAAATTAATTGCACAAATTTTATTTTTAAGTGATCTCGGTGAAATTGATGCAATGTTAAAAGGTGGGTGTTAAAAGTGACTGTTAATTGTAAACCTCAGCAGTATAATTAAAAGTAATAAAAAACAAATTTCAGGGCCTTTCGAAGGTGATTACGGATATATATACGCGCCAATTGGCAATTTGTTTTATTCAGTCCGTTATTTTAATGCCAAAAAAGTTAACAAGGAGTTTTATGTTTTAACGCCCAGCAGTAAGTTAAATGCATTTGGAGAAACTAGACGTTTGTTAATATTTATTTATTATAAGTTATTGATGCACCGGACGATGCTCCGCGAGAAACTCGGGTTTACCAATACCTGAGAGATGGGAAAAGGATGTATCAAGCCTACACAAGACGTGGAGGGAAAATTGAAGTGATTTTTATAGAGTTAACATCATTTGATGACTAATTCCACCACAGCCACTCGTTGATAACAGAAAAAAAAAATTGTTGCTTGATATAAATGAAATATAAATTGTTTGATATTATAACAGAAATCGATATTTATTTTAAAAAATATTTTTAGTAATTACTTCAATAACCATCACTGTACAGTTGTCGCAGAAGAGTCATAAATGAGTACGACTTCGATAAGAGCTGTAATAAATACAAACCACGATCATTTTGTGCCTAAAATATTGCTTTTTTAAAAATACCGCAGTAAATGTTTCCATTGAGAGCGAAAGAATACCGCCACCAGACAGTTTAATCGGTTTTTGTGTCATCGCCATGAAGAAAAGTAATTGTTTATTTAACTTGAAGTCAGCATTTATATCCCAGCTAAAGTATGCCATATCCTTCACACGAAGATTTGAATCTTCGACATTTTGTCCAGACCAACAGTAGATATAAAGCTCAGCCAGTAAACAGATGACGTAAGTGTAAAGTGTTATGTCCTGATAGCCAACACTGGATCGTACAGTCGCGGAAAACAGCGTTAAAGCGAATATTACAGCGCTGGATAGGAATTGTAGCAAAACAACTGACGAGAAAAAGTCTTCTGTATCCTTTGCCAGTCTAAAAAATGATTTCAATAATTGTTATCAATGAATTATATATTAAATGATATATATAACAAACATTAAAATCATTTGATGGTGTTTGACGCATTTCACAAAATCATCTCTGGACCTAATGTTTTGCAACGCGATTCCTAGTACTTCTAATTGCGCGGAAATATGTTGCATCAATGTCATCATAATACAATCATTACATACAATAGCAATCGCAAGAAAATCCACTCCTAGAGCACAATAAATACTTTTCATCACTGTTGGGAAAACATCAGGCATGTACACTCTGAAAGGGTATCCGTGTCCTATCGCCGAAGGCTCTATAGTTTAAAAATTTGTGCTAACTTCAATATATTGCAAACATGTCTTTACTTATGTATTTATTGAAAAAATTTATTACCTAATATCGAAGTCATTGCAACAAAAAGTGCTGCTAAACTGACCACACCGCCGAACGAGATGACTGCCATTTTTATGATTGACTCGTTGCTTTCAATGATTTTTTTCTGTAAAAATTTGTAGGAGTCAATGAAACTTTACAACCCCAAATGTACTGCTGTAGCCGTAAAAAATCATGATCCAAAATTACCTGCCTTTCAGATTTCACATAACTTTTCTCAATGGTAAGCACGTAGTTAATCATTTCCTTCAATTTATCGCGTCGTAAAACCAAATTAAACACTTTGCCCACATTCGCAATATGACATAAAGTTAGACACAGATTTTGGGTGTAATCGATTATGCTATCGCAGTACAACAGCACATCAATGAGCTCTAGCATGGGATATATCAGGTAAATGGCGATAGTAACTACAATGCAGTACACGTAAAACAGGAAACTTTTTGCAGGTGATAAAATCGTTGTGTGACAAATGCCGAGCATCTTACTGAGAGACAATTCAAGATCTAAAGCACGTTGTCTCGAAATGAATTCAATTAACTGAAATTTCATTGTAAAATTGATTTGTGAAAATTTGTTCAGAAACTCAAAAAATTCAACTTCGGAAGGCTCCTTATGAGTTACATATGAAAATATTACAGACTAACTGTCTGCTTTATAACTATTATTTAATGGTTTTGATAAATAAATTAATATTTATTCATAAATTATAAGAAAGTAAATTGGAATTCAAATTGACCAGTATTAAAATTCATTATCGTAATTGTTGACATTAAATATAATTGATTCAAAACGACCAACACCTCAATGTATTATGTGTTAAATTGTTTATGAGCTTTTTAACTTTTCATTCAGTCGTTGTTCTTTCTATTTTTTGTATATATAGAAATGTATTTTGTTTTACGAATAATTAAAAAAATAATAACTTCTAACTATTTGCCAGCATATAACATAGTTTACATTAAATTAAAGTTTTCGTAAATATTAATATTAAAGTGTGTTTTGCAAATTATATTTCAAGAGATTTATTTCCATTTCCGGAATCAAAGCCAAGACTGTAATGTAATTTAGTAACACGAGTTTCCTGGACATAAATCAAAAGGTTGACCATTCTAACGTAGGTGTGGTTTATGTAACTCCCGAATGACCCATACATGGAATTAAATAATCACAAACTGTAAATGTTTATGAATGACGCAGGTTTGCGTAAAGGTAGACATGTCATCTGTTATTAATTTCAAGAGTAATCACACCAGAATAACTGAATGCACGTGTAAATGCAGAGTTTCGTAGATAGTCTTTACTAACGATACAGTTTTCGCCATACAGTTAACATGATTACAATTATAATGAATTGTATGTGTTAGAGCTTTTAATGCGGCGTGTGACCATCACTCTGGAAGATATTAAATGGCAAACAACATACGGATCATAGAGATGAATGGTCATTATACGTTTGGAACATGAAATAAATAATGAGTCATTGTGGGTGCTTCTGCAGGAAAATATGAACCTTCCACAATGTAAGCAGATGTTTTCTCGTTAGTTCGTGTGTGTGAGTGTGTGTGTGTGTATGTGTATGCAGAGACTGCCGACATGTTTGCTTTCATATTAATGTGTACGCGGCTACCAAAAGACCATTAATAATTTACTGCTATTGGGGTGGCACGTGACCAGCATCACCAAGGATATCCTGCAATTATTAGTGCACGACCCTTCATCAATCTTATGCCGCGTGCTTTTAATCAGTCCAGAGTCTAGACTTGGAAGATGATGTGATTTTACTGTAATATAAAATTTACAGATTACAAAAGATGTTATAGTTAATTTACTTATTCCAGTTATTGGATAAAAAGTAGTAATAAAATAGGTATTTACAATTTTTTTAAAACTAATTATGGCTGCAGCTTACTCATGATTGCCTTCCATCTGGTGAATAACTTGCATTATATGTCGTAGCTCGTAAGATAATTTGCATTAAGTAAATAAAACGAAACAAAATATTTAAAAAGTAGTTATTAGTAATTGATCACTGGCAATAATTCATTAAATAACATTATTGATTTTAGGTTTTTATTATTGACACAAATAATTTTGAAATTATTGTCAAGGCAATTTTATTATAATATATTCCTGTTTAGTAAAATTGAAGCTTTTAATTAATTTGCCCTTTAACATTTTGTACTGAGTCCCAACATCCTCCATCTTCGTTTTGATATTCAATCCTTTTCGCCATTTATCAGTCTAAAGATCAATGTCTAGACACAAGTGATGGCTCTTGCGGCGACGCGGTAATGTGTTGTGACGTCTTTTACTAGAATGAATGTGTAAAAAAAAACAAAAACCATTGTCTATTGCAATCACAGCAGCATTGTGTTTTCTAAAAGAAACCAACATTAACTTTAAAACTAAACTCTATTAGCAAGGCAGCCATAGCCCATAGTTTGCAATTTATATAAATATTAAAACTTAAAAAAGAATATATAGAAAATTGATATTATGTAATATATTTGCACATTATATACCGTAGTGTTTAAAGTAAATTCGCCGAATATCACCTAACATCGCGTCATGTGCGTCCGCTTGAACTGCGATTCTGCTCGTCATTTAGCTGCAAGATTTACATGGGAAGCGTCGCGTCGCTTTGGGTTACGTCGCGTCGGGTTAAAAAGGTCGTTCATTAATAATCCGATTTAATTGATTACTTGCAAAAATAGGTATACAGCTAGTCCTCTGTCTGCCATGCATAAGTTCGAAATGATTAAAACCCTACCTTTTAGCTGTAATATCTAATTCATAGCGATGTACCGTGATAAGATTAATGATCTTTTTACGAAATTTTGTAAAAGCTTTTTGCATTATGCTTTCTTACAGTTTTGTATGTTGTTTTGCACATACAGATACGTATATTCTACTTGTATTTACTTTTTTAATTCCGTTACACGTTCTCCCATTCTACTATAAGGCCTTTTGTAAGAACAGGATACTTGTTCGTCTGCATTTTGCAAAGTGAAATTTAAAACAAATGTATGTGCCTGTTCGGTTCGGCTAACCTCAATGTAAGTTAAATAGAAGTTTACTTATCATGAGAAAGGGTTGATTTAATTAATTCGTGAGATTTTTGTGGAACAAAATAACTCAAATTCTTTAATGTTTATGTTTTATGTTCATGAGGATGAGTGTTGAGGTATTTGCTTTGGGTTATGTATCAAGATCCGAGAACGTTTACTTGTACAAACAAAAATCATCAAATATATGGTCGGCCATGAATGATAAGCCATTAGGATCTCGACTGTTTGAGTGTTTGTTGTTTGGACACATGCTGTTGATGTCTGAAGCTATGATGTCTGAACGGATGTATGATTTCAAACAACTCACAACTCATATGATGGCGTGAGTTGATGTGAATAGAGAGTATTTTTCTTCCATACATCTTAAAAACAGGTCATTAGGGCTTATAGAATATACTCGTAAACGTACATAAATAATTCGATACCATTCTGCGGCACATCACTTGTGACATGTATAATTTCATAATGGATCGGAGTATCACGTAAATGTCCAAATTTATAAAAAAATTATCCCATGCACACGTGAAGCTCCTCAACTCACGACAAACCACCCAAATTGCTGCCATTAAACCTAACAACTAATTGATAACATCATTTATGCATGAGCTTTTGTGACTTTTGGTTCTTTTAGACATTTGGGTAAAAGCACAAAAGAATTCTGTAAGAAAACATGTATCTATTATGACAGTGATGGTTCTTTTGTATAGTGGCTTTGACCATTGGCGTTGCCACTAGTATTATCAATGGAGTAGAAAGTCACGGCTCACGAACAATCAATTACTCGCCTGTCGGCACATGTCACGGTCGCATGTAAGGTATTAGGTAAACCTTATTGTGTTTAGAAAAACACAATATTTCTGCTCGTTTCGCAAATACAAACAATATTCAGTTTTTTGTCTTACGAATCAGATTTATTTTCATCTTTTCATGCGTACAATTAAAAAAAGTTTTCCTAATGAAATAAATTTAAAGTGAGAAATAAAAAATATTATCTCTTTTGTGATTCAATTGACTAAATCGTATTGAAATGATATCCACAAATTCAAGTTAGCAGCTGCAAAAGTCACAAACTTTTCCAATCAGTAAAACACAACTCATAATGTGCCAAAACTGAAAATAATTGAGTTTGGTGTAGAAAATGGAATGAAATCGGATGTGCGAGAAAAGTCTGTGAAATTGAAAAATTACAAAATACACGTATTAATGGGGTGGTGCCACATCAAAAATACCATCTCATGAATTTAAAGTCTATATCATCGTAAAAGATAACAGCAAAAAATAGCATACTCTCATTTCTTTACACTTTATCGCGATATCTGCTTGACAATCAAATAAATTATAAGCTTTGCGTTTGCGTTTCATGAGAAATGTAAGAGATTTTTACTGGGCAGTCGAAGAAAAGCTCTTTGCCGAATGTAAGTCTCAGATCACATTAGCATCTAAATATATTTACTGTGCTCTGACCTTAGTCAAAATGTTTGAAAGCTGTCTAATAAATAATTGGGTTTGCCAGGCGTGTCACATACAAATGTGCCGTGACAAATGGGCCTTGTACAATGTGTGACTGTGTGTAAATTCCTGGCGGTTGTACTGTGGTAATGAATGCCAACATCGTCTTAATATTTAAATTTTCGAAAAATTAGTTTTTTTTTAAATAATTTAGTTCGATTTAAGAATTATACGCTAAAAGTGGGGTCAATCAAAGTTGCAAATCTCTAAGGATTATATTTCGCATTACAACATTATGCATTTCTTCATAACATTCCTTTTCATTAGTTTGTTACTTCATTTCAAATTATTTAATACAAGCAACTCTTTATCACAGATGGTTAGTCCTAAACGAATTGAATCGCTATACTGACCGTAATGGTGGAAACTTTAGACAATCAGCAATAATTCTATTTTGTTTAATCTTTTAGGATTTACTGTACAATTTCTGCATATAGAAATTCTCTGTCGAAACTTTCTCACACTTAAAAACTTTTGTTTGTAATTAAAATTTCATAAATAATTTTCAAGCTTTTTTTTACATAAGATCCACTCGCCTTATATGCGAATGGAATTCCACTTGAGAAACATTTTTTGGTTGAAGTCGGTGCACCACTTGAAAAGTTCTTCAAACACCAGTGAACTGCATGGACTCAAGTTTATAGTTACTCGTAAATGCATTTATTTTTGTATCTTTCTATAAATAAAATAACTGTTCCGAGGAATTTTGCCTCTTAGAAGTATGCTTCATTTGACAACTGAAAGTTATACTTGGAACTTTGATTCGTTTTTTGCAGTCGAAATTAACTCATTGATTAATAAACTGCGAACACTAAATTTATTGTTTATGCAAGTAGCACAAATATGATTATGGAGTGTGGCTATATGTGAAATTAGAACCAGTGAATAGATGCAAGTGCGTCTGCAATATTCATTCCGGTTTATTATGCACATCACAATTCGAGCCATGAAATACAGGCAAGGCACAACGGCAATGTGCATTAAATAATATCTCGTCGCCATATATTTAAGTATATACATATGAAACAGATTCATCTGCTCAAGATGCATGCTATACGGCTGCACGTAGACAAGAAATGCAGCTTAATAGGAGTGCAGGTGACATTGTGTAAATGTGCAAAGGATATCATATTTAATGCAAGCGGACTTGATTGAAGTAACTAGTTCATAGAACATACATACTCTCATAGTAAAATGGCTTCAGGGTTTTTTCTGAAATGGCCCACATCATGTTTATACACTTAACTGACAAGGCTCAGCACGGTGTCGCACAATACACTTCCCTTTATTTATGAACACCTATTGCTGTGTGTCACAAGCGCGCGCCATATCACAATAACTACACACATATGATATACATATGCCATTCGAAAATGCCCTTAAATGCCGAAACCTTCCTCGTTCAAGGAGTACATGCAGTTCGCTGTGCAGTCAGCGGTGTACACTGTACATATACTCAAAGTTGGTTGTGTGTGAAAACGCTCAAACAGAAAATTATATGTGTATTTTTGAATTTACCGTCACTCTACTTGACATATTTCAGTTTTGAGAAAGCTGAACATGTGTGGTGGTACAAGGGTGTTCTTCAAAAGCTCTAGATTTATGCATAATATTGAGATGTAGTGCGGGTGTCAGGGGCTTTCTACGTAGTCTTAACTAGTCACAGTGCACATATTCATCGCCTAAAGAAGCCAGCACTCCATATTCTTTGTCAAACCAGCCAAATAACACCTGATATTTTATTTACATAAACAAATACAATACGCAGGTGTTGCCACTTGGTCTAATGGCTAGTTTATCTAAAATATCTAAAATTTACTTGAATAAATAATTATAGCCAAGCATTCAAACATGAAAACCGAGAGAAGATTTTACACCAAGGATTGAGATATACTTCTTCTGATAATGGAAAATTTATAGTTTTGTTTTCAAACAAAAACATTGATAGAAAATGTAAATTCTAATTAAGGGAATGGGAATTTGAACGGACACCTTCAGCGTAATAAGTCGTACACCAGCTTTATTTGAGAATCGGTTTAGTCAATTATCGCAAAAGATTATTTGCGGATTATGACAGTTTGTTTGGTTTAAAGTAAACATCACATAAATATGGTATGTACATAAATTTTTACCAATTGAAATGTATTATTATCACAATATTAAGGATGCTCAAAAGGTTAAAGCTCACTGTTCAATTTATTTTTTCTAAAATAACCTTAATCGGTAAGCTTTTTATCTTAATTTCTTCATTGCCGTCAGCACTTCCAGCTGGCCCAGTTTTTTTTACTGACACACGATATTAATAATGGATAATGAAAAATAAAAAATACATGACATTTCATTTAATTGCACGACAATAAAAATAGAATTGCGTCAAAACGCATCTTCTCGGTTGACAGCAGCAATCTTCTAAAGTGACGCCTCATAAAGTGTATGCTTGTTTTGCATGCCGCGAGTTTTAAATCACTCTCTATTAATAACCATTAGGGGAAAGTGACGCTCGTTAATTAAAATCACTTCGCATATAATGACGGTGCTTTATTCAAAAAAAAAAAAAAATTTGGCATAAGAAATAAGAAGAATCTGGTCGTTCACGTCACATTCAGCTGATATCGTCATTGCGTATACTGTACATTGAACCTCTGAAAAGTTGTGTAAACTGTGCCGTTTAAAGCATCGCCACCCCTAAAAGCGAAATCTTCTTATTCTTTTCGACTCGTTTCTGATGAAACACAAAATGAATGAGAAGTGTCATGTCTGAATCGTTTGGCAAATTGAAATGATTGATCCAATTTCCTAAATAGAAATTCACAAGCTCCTGAATGGAGTTCAATCTTGCGATAAAGCCTTTTTCCGGTCGATATGAGAATAAACAGAATAAAAGTTAAACATGCCAGTTTTCAGGAGAATTTACAAATTTCCCTTTTTATTAAATTTAGTGACTGTGTATTTGTTGTGCTTTTTCGCGTATAGTTAAATTGAAAATGCGAGGTTGGCCTAATGTGATAGTCGAAAACATGTTCATAAAATATCATAGTATTGTTTCTATGCGAGACTAGTTACATTAATACGTACATATATGAGTCGGTGGTGCGACTTACGAGTATGTGCATTAAAAGCACAATAACAATGCTCAAGTTTGCTTTAAAAGTATTACGCTGCTCGCAAGTTGTTTGGCCTTATATTGTTTTACATAATATATGGATACGACAGTCGTTGTGTGCTTACTGTACTGCGAAAAACAAATAAATATGCAAAACAGTTGAAACGAAACACGATGTTTTCTTTCTCATACATAGTTATAACTTATAAGTTTGCTTTTCCGATATCCTATGCTTATGGATTTCTTTTAAGCAGCTGGATTTAACAGAAAGTATTTTCACTACATCGTGTATGCTTTTATAAAAAGTATTATGTACATAAGGATAAAACTTTTTAAAAAAATTTGTTCTGAAACACCCTGTATTTAAAAAAACAAATATTATTAATATTATTGGTAATATAAAGGTCAGTACGAAGAAATATCTTCACCAATTCGACGAATAAACGTTTAATTATACATTTAGATATTCAATATATGTACCAACATTTTGCTGCATGTCTACCAGGGATTAAAAGCTCTTAAGTTTAAATGATTATATATTGATACCTTGTAAAAGCAAGAGAACTGGAATAAGTTTACCGTAAAGATTCATTAATATACAATAGCAATTCGATCGTGACTGCACTTTTTCATTAAAATGAAACGCGGGTATGGGATGTGTGTTGTCTTAACATGGGAAATTTTATTGCATTAAGCAACATGAACCCACAATGGCAATAAAATATGCATCACAAATGCACATTTACGTTGGCGTGTGATACTTTATCTATCTACCATATATACAAATTTCATACCTAGAGTTCGCGTAATGTCTATTTGGCAAATCCGCTGAGGCATAGCGGAGTGTCGAAACGTCGCGCTGGTGACTAGTAAAATGAATTTTCCAAAGTGCTAAAAATACTTAAGTCTTCGGTACATTTTATTATAGTATGTATGTATATGAGAACACGTACTTGTAGACAGCGTCTCAATTTAATTTCCACCGCATGCTTTTATCGATGTCTGAAAGCTTTCGACTTATTTCCCGCCCGCCGAATCCGCCCCTTTTCTTCTTCGTTGTTGTTACTGTGCGGGAGTTTGTTTGTATTTTTCATCTGCAAAAAGTGACTGCAAGGGTGTCTGACGAAACAACCCCATTTGAGTGATCAATATCATTAGCTGTGTAGGTATTTGGGGTAGTTTATCATTTATGTGCTTGAAACGATGAGCCGTCCCCGTTGAATAATCTGAATATAAAATAAACAATAGCCATTTTGTGAATAAGTAAGTGTATTACATGAAAGCGTTATGGCGTGGAATTCGATGGTTGTAACTTATTATGCGATAAATGCTAAGTGAGTGTTGAAGAGTGTACAAGACGTGGCAATCGTTTATTCTTTAGCACATTATTAGTAAGCAAAGTCGAAAATATTTTCAACAATTACAAATCATGTTTGATAGTTACAAAATTATGCATTCCACTGTTAATTCAGCGCCTGTGATAAACATGCAGTTGTGTTTAAATAAACATGCCTTTACCAGTTTCCGCAAGTGTCCTCTAAATATTAATTTTGTGTATTTTCGAGCGACGAGTTAAGTGATTTAAATAAACATGGTTATTCATTCAAATGGTGTCGAACGTTCACATACTCGTATACATGCATTGAATATTACGGTCTATGGGATTCTGTGCCTTGACCAGAATTTACATATTTAATGCAGTCATCGTGTGTTGGCCAATACAATATGCTTTGGGCGACAATATTGAAACATAACATTCTGATTATAAATACGAATTACGATTAGTTTAAGCGCATTTGGTGTAGGGGCTTCTATATTTGTGTGGAAAAAGGTTTGGAGAATTTTTGCTGTGATAACTATTAATTCGTACCACTACTTATATATCGCAAATTCCATTTATGTATTTAATATTTAAACTTATGCGAATAAAACATAAATAGGAAATGATCAATTTCTCTTGCATCTTATAAATTGAATTGGCATCGATTTTGGTTGTCGGAGCAGGTCACTACATTTATTTGTCCACCCAGAAATTTCGTATCCTGAATTTGATTGATTGACGGAAGAATACTTAGTACTAGTGAGATGGAATCGGATCGAACTTTATTTATTGACAGAAACATTTCCATGATACGACAATTATATTCAATGGCAATAGGAACCCATATCACCTTATGATATTCTCAAAAATGTATAATCTTATCATGTTATCTTGCGTAAGCTGTGAAACGTATTAAATAGACTTTTTAAGCCAAATCCCTAATATTTGCTAATTTATATATTCAATTATGTATGTATTTAATTTCACACTTTCATTCAAGTAACTTCCTATTAGGAATTGTATTGTTTGAATAGTGTTAAAATATCAAGACTGAATGTTAATTTTATTAACTCTATAATATGATAGTGTCTCAAATTTGTACTCAGTTTTCCGGAAACTTCTCCCAACACCAAATTTAATAAATTTAGACCTACGCAAAAAAAAATTATTCGAATTTTGAAAATAATTTTTGGAAAAATGATATTCGTATGTCAAGTATTCCAAGCTAAAACACACTTCCGAAAAAGGTTTAACAACTTCAATCAAAAAATTGAGTGCTGAGGTATTTTGTGCGCGATTTATGTTTCCTTTTTTTGTTTATGCAGAATATTTTGATTCAAGACCCAACCTCTTCTATGTTTAGGTAAGTCAATTGAATGGATATAGGTACACTTAAACAGATACCGTAAAGTTTATATTTAAGTATCTACATATACCATCGCCACAGATTTGAGGTTGAAATAAGCTTATCGAAGATTGTTTTTACTTTATTTAAATGATATTATCTGCTCTAAAAATCGATTTTCTTTGCATGTGACAAGTAACGACATGTGACATATAAGTATTACACATGCGAATACAGATCACCATTCTTGTGAATTATTTCTAGTTTCTTGCTTATGAATAATTTATAATGTGTAGAAGTAATCCGCAGTCCTCTTACATGAATGACATGTATGAAAATCATTTCATATAGTTCATGTGAGTGGAACGGCGCGATGCGACGGCGTTTTTCTTGCCCTGCGCTTTCCATGTACATATGTATATATGTATGATAACAATAGGAAATTGAGGATGAACGATTTTTGCATGTATTATGGTTAGTGCTGCATTGGTAAGATTTTTATTTGAAGTTTAAGGAGATGAAAAATGTTTTGTACGTAAAAATTTCATCGTCAAAATATCAGTGATCTTTATAATCGACTCCTTGACCTTTGATGTTTGTCTTATAAGAAGATTGTTAAAAATAATATATCATGATCTTGAGAGTTTCATATCAAGGAAATTCAAAACATTATATCTAAGATAATATCTCACAAACTCAAACAAATCATCTTTTATTATGTCGAGTTCAAAGTATTATGTGGTTTTCTTTGCCATGTTGCTTTGAATAAGTGAAACCAATTACCATTTATGAAAATAAAAGCTTGTCATATTCATTCAATTAAAATGGGTACCCGCACAACAACAACAATTCTCACTGATTTTTGCATGTGTAATTTACACCACGCATCATTTGAGCTCATACGAGTGGAAGAATATTCTGGCAGAAATTTGCATAATTGTCTCCATTTTCACACGTAATTATATAATAATTTAAATTTACAGTATTAATGCCCACGAGGGTGGTGTCGCATTGTTTGTTATGGTTGGAATATGGTGTTGCTTTAATATTGCCCCCAGCGGATAAATTTTGCAATAATTTTTATCCTTCCCTCCCCCATATGGTCGAAAGTACGAGAACGCATGTATTGTTGTGTTTTCATGTGTAGGGTGCTTTGTGGTTTGGTGTTATATTCATTTCGCCTTTAAGGCATAATTGTTATGAGGACACGCGTGTTTTAAATGTATTTTTTATCATTTTATTTCAATTGTTGAAAATTGTTTAATTTTTCTGCTAATATGCAAAGTGCAAAGGAATCTATAAATACAAAAATTAGTATGTGGCTTTCATCTTAAATCGTTCATTCCTAAATTGCCCATTTTTACATTATAAAAAATAATGCTCTCGTTTATGACCGAAAATATGTAACTCCAAAACACTGGCATAAAGTCTTGGCAGTGAAGAGCAGAGCATTACCATAAAATTAAGTTGGCTTATGCATTTAACCGCAGTCGTGGTAACCATCTGGCGAATAATTGTACAGTTGTTTAGGAACACTGCCATTGCCTAGGGTTAAATACTTTTTCTGCACTGATTTTAAGTAATAAAAATTTACTATTTTTAGTAGAAGACCTAAAAGAAATAACAGTATAAATCGTTAAATACTGGATTTGCAGATAATTACCAGAGCAAATTCGATACGAACGACTTTAAAGCGAAAACGGTAATGGATAGTCCATGCCGGTAGTGTTTGTTGATCGCTGTTAAAGTTAACGTTATAAGTTAAAATTTATCATCGAACAAGTTGAAAAACAAGGAGATAAACATTCAAACGTAAGGAAATGTTTTGAAAAAGGTATAGTTGCCAAGTCAAGCTTGCTCAATGTGCCTAATCGGATCTGCTCAAATGTATAAAAAATTACCGATTATAATCAGCCTACAGAATATTAAACATAATTAGTGCGCGTTCTACTTAAAAAGTGCGGCTGCCTTGCATTTCTCTCATCCCTCAAACGGATTCGGCTGTTGTCCCAAATTGAAGGGACACTGAATCCAGTTTCAATTCTGTTGTATAAATTCTTATTGTTTTTTATATAATTTTTATTAAAGAAATAGACTAAATTCAAATGAGCGAAATGAATATTATGAGAAAACAAAATTAGAACCAACTTTCTGCGGCGCGGCACCCACAACTCACATTTATGTTGCTAAAATACCTTTTTTCCCTGTGAGTTGTATTTAACAAAGGAAGATTGCAAATCGTCCACATCACACATTAATAATTTGTCAAGAAGAATTTTATCGATTCACACCCATGCCTACATACCATTATTTACGTATAAAGACGTTAAGCAACGCGATAAAAGTTAAAACCATCTCTTGTGGAAAATTGTTTGCCTCAGCTCTCAGCGAGAAATCGGAAGAAAAGATTACAATTCGCAAAAAGAGAATGGTAATAAGATGGATTTCTTACTGTTGGCGGGTGTTTTTTTTTACATATGTTTTGACTTTGCCTATACTATATGTACTATTTAGATGATGCAAAAGAAACTTTACACATGACGAAATAATTTCGAGTAACTATGCTAATCATATATGCATCTGTAGATATGAAATTCTTTGTACAAAATGTTCCATGCATGTCTTTGTCATCTTAAAATTAAGTTCAATAAATATAGGGTTGAAATAAATGTAAAATCGTACATCAATGATTGCAGTAAGGAAATATGTTTTTTCAGTTTTGAGTTTGTATATTGGTGATGGAATCGGTATCTCTATTCCCGTGGCCAACATAAAATGGATGATTTGATGTAGGTTTATACAAACTCGTACACATAAATGAACGTTGTCAATTTTGGAAAGCATTTTTTTTATGCTCGCCCCTGGCTAATTTGCGAAAGCATCTGCCATTCTATTCTCGTTAGACACGAGAGTCAACACGATTGAAACTGTAGCCCGCATATGTGGCACGACATGTCAATAAAACTCAAACTATTTGTCGAGATGACGATTGGAACATTTGGCGACATGGTGATTGAATTCCGAATGACATCCCCTCGTTTGGAACTATTTTCGCACATGCAGGCTAAGGGCAAAGGTAGTGTGAGGTAGGGTTTGATGCACGAGTACATTCATTCGAGCAATCAAGTTTTGCATAGCTATTGGCAGAAGGATGTTACTACTGATGTTGGCGACATTATGACATTTCCAATTTTTGCTTAATTAAGGTGGAGCTGGGATTTGCCGTTTGACAACTAAATTGTTGCACGAATCATTTGCGAATGACATTTGAAATTAGATTAATAACATCAACCATTTCCCAAATTTAACTTTCAATTGGCCATTTTCAAACTGATATTTTGCTGATAACTTTATTTTGTAAATTAAAGCAACAATTTCCTTTGAACCACATCGATTTATGCACCACGCCCTGCCGTTCCAATAAAAGTATTTATGCATCTTCGCACCATTTTTATAGTAAAAATGTTCTAGTTCATGCGGTATCCTATATTCCGCCATCACTGACAGAAACGCACCAGAAATAGAAGTGTCTTCCCCAATAATAAAATATATTGGTTACGTGCTGCATATTTATTTCTATTATTCCTTGAACGGAGGATGTGCGGAGTAGACGACTTTGAAGCTTCGTATTTTATGTCAGTGTGACGCTTCTTCTTTGCCAGTGACATACATTCTTAACATATCTTTGTTCAGCTTTTCTTTATTTCTGTTCTTTCACATAGCAATTTAAAGTCTTCTGGATTTCCGAGTATCGCTTTTGAGTTCTGGTCAATAATTGTATTTGCATATTGTTGTCAATTTTGTATAAAAAAAAATTATCAGCGTTTGTAAGACAGTTTTCTCATTAGCGTAAGTACATAAATCACATAATGAATTCCGGCTGTTGGCATGGTAATTGGCGATGCGTTTTATGCTTAATTGGTTCCGCTTCTGAGTTGGCATCCTCATTAGCAGGCCCATACATCTTGTGCTGTTAATGCGGGAACGACATGATTTTCTTTCAAGAGCTGCGTGTTTTCGTTGTTGTGTACTTACATACGCAAAAGGGGTTTTATTATTTATACTAAGACGTTAATTTAGGATGACTGTAAGATATTTATGGCAACTGAT
Source organism: Sylvicola fuscatus (assembly GCA_026546915.1). Classification (NCBI taxonomy): domain Eukaryota; kingdom Metazoa; phylum Arthropoda; class Insecta; order Diptera; family Anisopodidae; genus Sylvicola; species Sylvicola fuscatus. Next base: position 78,884 of record JANSTS010011253.1, read on the forward strand.
GTTTTAATTATACGCAAACACTTGTTGCAAAGCAAAATACCTTGCCAGATTTTCAGTCCACTTGTATTTTCCCAAAAGTTAACATAATCCAAAATTAGCACAAAATCGCTGGACTGACTTTTGTGTGACTTTAAACTATAAAAATATTCAGCCGCATTCTTTTCATCTAATTTCATATATTCGTAATTTCATGACCCTTGTAATTACCACAAATATATAACATACGAACGGATATTGAAATTAAGAATCCTTCACAGCGCAACTTGACTATTTCCTTCGTCTTAATTCATGGAATACACTCCGAGACCGTTTAATATTTAATGGCTTCGCCTGTTTTGCGGTTTCTTTTTTCCTTTATGAACCTGGAAACGATAAAGTTTCCTACAACTTTTTCCATTTTATAAATAATGCAAGCAGAAAGACGCAACGAACATTGAAGGTTTTACTTCATTCGTCTCAAGTCAGCCATTTCGCTAAAGCTTTTTGAAAAGACCATAAGTATTTATATTTTCTTTAAGATAGATTAAATGAGGCCGGAAACTAGTAATTTCACGAGGTCGTCAAATGCTTACCGACAAATTTTTAATTCATTTCGTTTACAAATGTCAGTGAAGCCAGGTTTTCATAGAAATAGGTATTAATATGGAGCTGGAAAAAAATCAAATCCTTGAAATTTTGACTTTATCAAAATGTTGGAGATAAATCAACGTTTTTTTTTTTGTATGTTGGAGCAATTAAAATGTGTGCTTTAACATGACTCCCTGAACGCCGTTAGAAAACACCTCTAAAACAATTAACGATTTCTACCTGGATCACATCGTGTCACATTGAAGGTCTCAAGTCAAGTGTAAAGTGTTCATTGTAACATGGGAGTTGGGACACATTATAAATGCAAAAACAATTTTATCTACAAAAGCATATGACCTTTTAATATGTTACCCATTTGATAGGGTTCGTCGTTGCCCTTCACTGTATAATTTGTTGTAAGTGATATACAGTTGTTTTTCATGTTTTCGAAATGTTTTAATACGCCTTTGGGATGTTCGAGCATGTGCGATGTGCGTAATTTGAAGTTGTATGGAATTATGGTATTAAGGCCAGCTCCGGGAGTTGCTATTTACAATTATTTAGAAATGTTGGTTACTCTGCAACACTCAGATATTTTTATTTAACATAGAATTTATTTGATTTTTAATGAAATTTCAATGATACAACATACGATTTTCAGTTTGTAAAAGATCATAAGAGTCACGGGAAGCTATTGCAAATTGAGAGTTATAATCAAATTAAGTGCACAGTAGCAGTGGCAAATACCAATTGTGAAGATAAATTTAGTGTAAAGACATGTCACGCGAACGGCGAAAGCCGCAACCGAACTAAACACGCAGAATGCGAACTCAATCATGGGTGTAATTGTTGTCACGACACATCCTCTATGGCCGCTGTTGTTATCGTGGGGTTGTCATACATACATAAGTATAGGTCGAAGTCAGTAAGGCAAAAAACTTTCACCGAGTATAACGACGGCATACTCCGTGAAATGAACAGGAGTTAGATAGGAATTATTGATCGTTTTTCTTCGTTTACTTTTTGTTGATTGTTCGCTTGGAGATTTTATACTATTTGCGTTTTGTATAGTGGGAGCAAGGGGTGGTTGGATGAAGCTTGAACTTGTGTGAGGGTGGCGAAGCTGTAAGACTTTGTTGTTGATCTATCATTGAGTTCAGAAGTAAATGAGAATGTTGTCAGCGTGAAACTTTTTCTTCGGTCCCCTAACTTGACACAATACAAAATGAAATCTCACCCAAACAGTAAAAACGCAAAATACACTGAGCGAATTGTGTTGTATTTTTTGTTGATGTTTGGTACATAAGAGAAAAATCTTCCTTAATATTTTTAATCAGAAAGTTAATCAAAAAGCAAACGACTTTATTGCGAAGATTTCATTTGCATTGAAACTCGTATTTAAAGAAGAATATAATCTTTTGTAGTCGCAGCCTAAACACAGAAAAGCTTTTTCAAATCTTTTATCGCCGAGTGGCGTATCAGTCGAGCAAAATTCAATTTATAGGAAACACATTGTTCGCCATGTCATAATAGACACCGCACCGCCACAAACATACATTATTGTATCCATTTTGTGTGTCGCGTCGCGTGTGTAGTTTTAGGAACAATATAATATGTACATATACCATATATACGAGAACAGTGTCATGTTGGTGGGAAAACATGAAAATTGTCACACAATTTGTGCGGTATTGCTCAAACGATGATCAATCGATACCACTTTGCCACATACGCCGAATACATTGAATGCTATTAGGTGGGCTGAATGGCAAACTTTTCGCTAATGGCTTCGCAGTTCTCGTCCATACGGCATCATTTCCAGCCGAAACTCAAAAAGTTGACACATTTTTTTATATATATACTTATATGCTGATATGCACCTATTCACTCACAAAACTCACAACTCTGGAAGAAATGGTTAATATTTTACTTTCAATAATTTTTTTGCCAAAGGAACAAAAGCTATTGTTGTGTTTGATGCGAACTTTAAAAGTAACTTTACGTTCCATTTAATTCGTGTATAGGGAAATGTTTTTTGTTTAAATTGAGTTGAAAAATCAGTGACAACATAAAATGTCAAGTTGTTTGTTTATTGCATTTTTTAAATATTTTGTTTATACGGTTAAAAAAAAAATAAGAGAAAATCATTTTTGTTCTATATGATTTAAATCCTATGAAAAATTCAAAATATCTCAAAATCACTCAAATTTAATCCTTTAAAACTTTGTTTACAATATAGTCAGCATCTGCATTCATTGAAAACGCCACAAATTACGACAACATGGCGATTCCAAAAGAAAATTGCCATAAGTATTAAAGATGCATGCCCCATAAAATGAAGTTTCTCCTGAAATCACATATAATCTCGAGCATCTAGACACTAAAGATGTGTACCAGAAGTCGTCACTCGTAAGCAAACAGACATTCAGATAAAACTCAATATATTTTCGTATATACGGAATACCTTCGGCTGGCTAAATGGGGTGAATTTTACGAGTCTGTAAAATACGCAGAACTTAACGTTCACATTTTATGGGGTGCTAATGTATGAATATTCTTCTTGATCAATTGAATTTATGGCCAATGAAAGCGACACATCCTCACATGCTCTTCTCACCTAAGCTGCTCCTGCTGTTCACTGTGCAGTCGGGCTCGGTTAAGGCTTTAGCGTCCCATTAATAACAATGACATTGCAATTAAAGTGTGGCGTGGCGTGCCCGCGACTTCAATGCGATACAAATTACATTTGAAGCGGTTTCAGTCAAATGTATGTATGGTGAGTCAGCTGGGCGCATATGTGGCAATTTTAACGGTTGGCAGAGCTTCACAATTGTTCCGTTATAGCTTTATGTACTTCTTAAATAATTTAAGCTAAGCGCATCGCCGACGCCAGTTAAAGTCGCGGCGAGCTCATCGCATGCACCCAGCATCCTTATTGGCTGCGAACTTCAGATTTCCGCAAATGCAAACAGCATTAACAATGGGCTTGGGGAGAAAGGCAAGACAGTGAGTAAAGAAACAACCAACATGATTCCAATATGTTTATTGCAGAAGAATCATAAATATTCTGCAAACAATTTGAAAATGGGATTTTATGTGTTTCAAAACATGTTCCGAATGCATCGCGACAATAAATCTCAATATAATACACTTTTCTTTATAAGGATATTGTGCTTATGATCCTTTAACGTTTCTTTTCTTACATTGGGTGCACACATACACACACAAACTCTGCATTCAAAGAAGCAGCAGCAGCAACAACTAGCAAAGCAAAATTTTTTAAGGGATTGGCAAACTATAAATATCTCAATGATTAAACAATATGGTGTTGAGATAAATGTGGATTACATTTTGCAACACTTTGGGATTTGAAAATATATCCAGTCCATATATTCTACAATACATAGCATCTTTAAATTTCACGTTCCACGAGGGTTTAAGTATGTTTTCAAATCAATCGATTTTCAGCAATCAATAACATTAAATTAAGTTAATTTTGTTATGACAGTTGTACACTAAGATACATGTTCACGGTGTCCTTCTGATAACTTAAGATGTAACAAGACAGAGATGATTTCAATTGAAAAGTGATTTTTTTATATAATTGAAATTGATAAAAGAGATTGAAAGTTCAATCAGCTAAGTATTATAACTTCACATATAAAATTCGATATATGTAAAAAAAGGGAAACAAAATTCTCTGGACCGGTAATTATTTATTGCTCAATTATTGAAAATGATTGTCATTGCTTCTGAAAAATGTACTAAATAATGATAAAATCACAATGGATGACCACCAATGGACAGCTGCGCGAAGAGCCACATTCACACTTCGTGTATGCCCATTAAATTGAATGATTCATGTGTCCATCGCAATTCGCAATACATTGATTGATGGTTCTCGATCTCACATATAGCAAATTCCAGTACGCTTCGTAATCTAGATGATGACAAAATTATGCAATAAAAAAATATTAAATTTAGTTGTAGAAACCCTTCACTTTTGCGATATCTGTTTGAAATTGACAAAAAACGATCGACAAATTGCGTTATAATACAAGCACAGATACTCTCATTGTGCTGTAACATAAGAACAGATAAAGCGAAAATCCTCTTTTTGTGCATACCACATCGGTTTTTTTATATGTGTTTATCTAAGCAGACCGCACAACGTACTTTGAGTGACATATTGATTGACATTCCAACGATGGCAGGATGTATCTATATCCTGAATCAGATATTTACGGATGTCACGCATCGCTTCCTATACAGCCAATCTATGATACAGTATAGTGACGCTTTTAAGGAATTATGAAGGATGAATGGAAGCGCTTTTGTTTGTGGGTTCGGTCGATAAGAGCTTGCCATTTTAACGAAAGTTTAGTACATGAAGTGCGAAATGTGTTGAATTTCTTGCAAACAAAAATGAATACTTTTTAATATTTTTGAAGTTCAGCCATTTTAAACTAACAGAAATGCTTATCGCAAATAGTTTTGATAATTGGTTGGGATAGGCAATATCAATTATAATTATTTGAAATAGGAAATGAAAAATATTTTACTATTTAAATCATTTTAACCAAAAATATATCTATTTAAATTTTCAGACATTATAAAACGAAAATTGGAATATATCAAAATTTCTGGAACGATAGGAATGCTTTGAAAATTAACTATATAAAAGCTAAATGTAAAAATAAACAATACCTTGATAATGATGACTAATTGGCTATGTAAGAAATGCAGCAACTAAAATAAGTTGTTATGGTTTAAAGGGCTGCAAAATAAATAAATAATAACTGAAAATTTTCTATTACGCATGTGCAAGTTTCAGGGTTTATAAACGAAAAAACTATTTATTAATCTCGAAAAAATAGTTTAGGTAGGAGGAGGTTAGGACGAGCTACCTGTATAATGTATGAAGTGAGTAAGTCGAATTCTGATATTAGATATTAAATAAAAACTTTACTAATAACTTAAGCAAAAAAATATAAAAAAATCAATGGCCATCAACAAAACAATTGCCCAAATCCAGAGTGGATAGAATAGTGTATTGTGGTCGTCATTAGTTACCTCTACTCAAATGTGACCCACATTTTCTGCATTTACCTTTTCATGTGTAGCCCCGAAAATAATCCAAAATGCATTAGTCTAATTGCACTATGTCGTGGTTGTGAAGAAAATAAAATATTATGCGGATTTCAATTTTCAACACTCACACTGTTCTTTTAAAGATTCTGCCATCGGCTGTCGCTCTTTAATTCAACCGTGAAGCAATGTATCATAAAGAAGAATTGCCCATGGCACAAATCCATCCACAGATCCACTTTGAACATGGCTCTGCAATTAGTCTGCTTTATATAGTCAAGCTCTCTCTATATGTCATGTACAGTGTACATGTGTGCATTTGTTTGTCAGCGTATTTGCATGACATGACATTTGCTAAATTTGCGCGGGTGAATTTCTCAGATACAAGTAGAGATTCCAGAGCAGTCATTGAACCATGTCAATGGATTTGCCGATTACAATGTGATTTTTGACAATGAGAGTTCCAGATCAATTATATACATATATTAAAAAGGACGCTCAGTGTACTAAGCTTATGACCCTATGCTAGCTATGTAGGGGTTGTCAGGTTAAGAAAAGATAGGGGCTATCGAATTAAATATCAAGCTCCCGCATCCTGGGTAGCAATTGAACTGTTCACAATGGAAATTTCACTTCAGATTTCTGTAAACTTAATTGTCTATTAAACCAAATTGACGATTCCTAGCGCAAAGTTCATTTTCAATCTATTGATTTATGTGTTGAGATTTTTTAAACAAAGCACGTTTCTAACGGATTTTAGTTTCACCTGTAGGTATGCATTCAATTATGGAAAGTGTTCACACAAATAAGTCGTGAAGTAAGATCTCGCTCTATATTTTTTCTTCTCTCACTTCATCCATTTGCACTTTGCAGATATAGTCCGTAATCCTAATGGGATTTATTTCAGTGTAATGATTAAAGAAGTTTTAGCGCCGTTTGTTTATTTATATTCTTGGAACGTGCAGACATTTTTAATATCAGAGACGAGACCTGCTGCAACTGCCCAAAGCAAAGTACGAGAATGATTTTTCTCATAGGATTTTTGTATGGTTAGCTATGCTCTTTTAAATAATCGATAAAATTTTCACAATCTCTTAAAAATATTTAAAATAAAAGCAATTCCAAATTTCAATTCACAAATTACTACTAAATGTTTTGGAGAAAAAAATGTTCTTATGAGAATTCCTTAAGGAAATTGTTTTGTATCAGCATACAAAATAATCTAAATATAATAAAAGTTTCTACAACATCAAATATGTGAAGTTTATGCACAACTATTTACTAAACCCATGTTTTCCCATTGGTGATTATAATATCAATGAATTATGGGAAAATGTTCACCCTTTTTGGAACTTTGGGTATACAGGGTTTGACCTGATTTGCATTTATACAGGTCATTTAGATGGCTGGAATCTTTCATGTTTCTTTAACATTAAAATGATGTGCTCCAACTGGCAAGTTTTGTTTTGTCTCTCCAAATAACAACCATTTTTAGTTTTTATAGATTTTTAAGGTCCTTATGAGAAATTGCTTAATCTGCTTATTTTTTAAACAGAAGTCTTAAAGACGAACTAAATAATTTTTGTTACAATGGGAGTTGGATGTATTTGGGTGTATTATTTTTTCGTACCGATTTATAGTACACGTCATACAACCCATTTGCTCAAAATTTGTAAATTATTCAGAAAATTTGCAGCACTTTTTCACAAATGCAAAGAGCATAAAGAAGTTCTCAATTGGTATGATATTGATTTGGGAATCCAATCAACTCTGCACGGAAGTGTTTAAAGTTTGTCTTGCGCTTACACTTTATCTGCACAATATTTGATCAAAACTTCCAGCTGCCTCTTGGTGTTTCCTGTCTTTCTAATTGAATAATTATGTTCACCGTGATAATACCGACCAATATTTTCCGTAAGTTTAAAATAATAAAAAGGGTATCAATATAATTTATTTGTTGGGGACAATTAAAACTTATTCACACTGCGTACCACCAAAAAACGTAATATTTGACTTCGCAATTCACAATATTGCAAACTAATTACTGGTAATTAATTGCCGATAACGTGTATCGCCAACTGGCAGCTGAAACTATACCAGTATATACATATGTGGCTTTGATGAAATTGCCGGCACTCATGTTAGGCTAAATCAATTTCACAAAATTTTGGGATGCGCTCCCCAAATTTCAGTAAACCAATCATGCTTATTAAGTGAGTACCAAATTAAACTTATTATTTAATAACACAATTTGTATGTTGAAAAACAGAAAATTAAATATGCACAAGCGTGGGGTTGAAGAAATTAACTCAGTATTTCACTGTTAATAAATTAATTAAAGATAGATATGTTAGAGTTTGTACGTAAAGTAAAAAACTGTCTAATCGGTAAATTATGTTCGAGGGAGTAATTAATTAAATTTAATTCAAATACAACCTTGACATGATATTGATAAAATACTAACACAAAAAAGCCAATAAAAAAACGATGAAATCCCTCCATTACAATGTGAGTAAAAACCGGCCGGCCAGTTTGCAGGGCATCAGCTACCGCATTCAGGGACTAGGGAGGCACGCAATTATGCGGTGCACGTTGCAGGATCTGCTCCTTGCTGTTGTTCCACAATGCGTGCGAGTGCCACGATTGGCGCGCATGACAACGCGTTGGCTGCGGAGCTTTTCCCATTCACATCTTCGTCCGTCCTTTCTGTTTTATGTTGTGCCATTCGTTTTTGACTGCATGCGGCTTTTTTTTATAGAAAAGGATACACAGTCATGGCAAAAAAATGTGTCGCGTCTGCATGTCGGTGAGAATGTTTAAAATATTTATTTAGTTTAAATTAACGAATGTGCTGCGCATTAAGTACTATTAACAATTTGTTTGGCTCAGCTTGAGCAATTTGCATCGATTAAGCAAATTAAAATGCATTCGTTTATTGCAGCTTTTAATAAATTTGAATGTAATTAAATCATCAGTATTCGTATGTGTGTAGTTGATTCATAAACAAATCAGTGCTAATTAATTATTTGTTTAATTCATTCATTTCAAAAGTTGTAGTGAAATTTTTTTTTGGTTCTTGTACCCTTTATAAACCAAACAAAATCTGGATAAACGTCGATTGCCAATTAAAGTGCACCTGCAGTTGAACACCAGGGGACTAGGTCAATTACTCTGCTATTCAATTCCTTCAAGGAGATATAACGACTTGCTTTGATTTAGTTCATGAGTACAAACATGAAATTAAATAAGCATTTTATATAGTGGGCTATGCTTTTATTGCTTTTTATTGTAAAGCAAACGAAATGTGTAAAAGGAAAATTGTTACACGAAGCATATTTGTATGAAGTTCTGTTATCTGTACATTGTTCAAAAATAACGATTTTAATGTAGATTATCCAAAAGATATATAATCATGAAATATATTCCAGAGTGAATTCACACACAACTGAAACGAACTCTTTAGCTTTAAAAATGCAATAGACTATATTTTTGAGTTTCAGCGTCAATCAATTGAATCTAACTACGCAACTGAACAGTCTTTAATCATCATAGTCATATGAGATTATCGTTTTGTGGATTAATTGTATATCGAAAGGATATAATGAACAAATAAATATAAAGAAGAAACTCATAAATAATCCATTAATTGTTCATTATTCACATTCCGTTCAACATTAATATTTTTATATGAACCATGTTGTAATGAGCATTCAATGTTCATTGTGTAATTGTTTTTGTAACGTAAGTTATAACATTCATATACATATTTAATTGCATGCAAGTTTAAGTTTTCTCAATTGGTTGAAACATGCCAAAATACTTTGGAATCAGAATAACTTGTAATTGACCTAATTAGATAGCACTTGGCAAAAAGCTTCCCGTGCAGGTGTGCATTTTAATTGGCAATCGATGCTAATTCTTAACAAAACGATGTAGAAGTTGTTTTAATTGTTATTCACTATTTCGTTATTTGTGTGCTAAAGAATTTTTGATCAATACGAAATAACTAAATTTTGTGCGGTTTCTGCACACATTTTCTGCGAAAAATCTTTTTTAGAAGTGCTTCTGCTTTGTGCTTTTTTAACAATAATCATAAAAAATTCAAATTATGGAAGTACTTTTGTTACTATAACTTTTAAATAATCATCACAAACATACTATTCCTTTTAATTGGGAAATGATCCATTTACGAGTAACATTATTTGATGGTATTCATGTAAATACAGCATAAATAATGCGCACCACATGAGCTTAATTGAATAATTAATGCGGTGATTTATTAAGCCGTTTTCGAAAATTTTCCAGCACAATTGGATTTATGGTTTCTGATATTATTTAGATGCGCTTCGTTAATTTATACACGCCGCGCCGCTATGTCGAATTTATGATTTATGTTTTGCGCAGATATATATACTCGTATGTTGTTGATTATTTAGATTGAATGCTTTTAGCAACAAAATTTGTGTTCATTAGTCGAGTGCAATAACGGCTCGTTTTGGATATTTAAATGTTCATTACTTTTACATAAAAAAATCAAAAACCATGGCAATTACATCCGCAGTGAAAACATGTCACATTACCTGTCGTAAACCACCTCCTTCCCACAGCGTTCATGCGTGTCAAATATATATGCACTGACAAATTGACAATAAATTGATGTCGCATAGTTGTCAGCAAATCACCGATCAAGAATATACCTCTTTAGTGCATCCGGTAAACCCCAAACGCAAACACATAATCTAACTAAGAGTGAATGGGCTGACTGCCTCACCACACGACTCGATAGTTTCAATCTGCCGCTTATCACACGTTCCCGGTCTGTCAATGTGTGTACCTTAACAATATTTTTGTCGTCCACCTTAACACCCACTCGCAGTGTGCGAGCATACGGCTTCCGCGTGCTGCTGCCTTCTGGGCTCTGCTGCGGTGCGGTGTGGCGCGGCGCGGCGTGGCATGGGGGTCACAAACACATTTTCTACCCCATTTGCAAAATCAACAAATTTTTCCTGCTCAAGACATCACCTCACCACATCATAAGCCCGCACACATAAAATCATGCACTCCCGTTGTGTTATGTGCTTTGTGGCAGCCACATAAGCGATACAACACCGCCATTATGATTCAAATCATAAACACACGTCTACAGCGAGTTTATATGAAAATGTTAAGGTGGTGGGTGGTGGGTTGATTGGCTGATGGTTAGAGAGGTTTGAGTGATGCCGAGCATAAAGCATGTGCCTGACATGGACGCACATTCAGCGATTTAATCAATAAAGTGAAATTGATACAGGAAATCATTTACGCACAGTGCGACCGCACTGATCCGTGAACGCAAGCAACTTTTAATGGCGTCAATTCTTAACAATAAAAGTCAGAAAGAGGTCCATTATCCAATGAATCAAAATGACTTCTTTTGATACATTTTATTTTGTGAAGAATGCACTTATTTCTTTTGGAAATCTTGATAAACGCATGTTGGAAGAGTTAACCAATTGTCTCACTTATGTCAATCGCAGTAAATTTGTCCGTTTGAGTGAACTTCTCGTATTTTAAGATGATTTTTCGTAGATTAACAAATGTGCTGTCATTAGTCCTCCGTTCTCAGTTCAACGTTAATTTCAGACTTGGCATTCACACTTACGTAACTTAATGGTAGTCTATTGTTAGCCAAAAATAATGTTTAAAGCTGCTAGCCTGAATAAAAAAATTCTGTAATGAAGAAACAATACAACAAAAAAATTCTCAAATAAAGAAAAACTGTTTGTTTCACACCAGATAGACCTTTCCTTAAGAATTAAAATTTAAAAATATGCGGGTGATTCCAAATGCCTCTGTTGTTTTATAAAAAGACCCTGATATACATTTTTTGATTGCAAACAATATAAGCTTCTATAATGGTTTCAGCATAAATATTTTTATGTGTAAATTTGTAAAGACTTTAATGCACGCTTTTTCACACGTTTTATGTGCTACTCGTACATAAATTCATTCATCTGAATATCCTTGGCGCAAGAATACTTTAAAACTGTGTGTACAATCTACGTATCATTGCGGATGATGTTATCATCATTTCATGTTTCATTTTATGCTGCAAACGTCATGAAAGCCGCATATCTGAGACAGAGTACGCACTTACTTGTGCTTCTTGAGTACCTTGATATTGAGGTTTATTGTGAACGCGAGTTCATATGGAGTGATTTCAGCGGCATATAAATATTTTGATGTCGCATAGAGCATCGATAACATCTTAATGCGATCCTTTATAATGTAATGGAGCACTGCTTTTGGTTGACGAGGCTTATGATAAAATGGGTAATTTACTTTTACTTTCTGATGTTGGCATCGTCTCTTCAAATTCTTCGTTCTCTAAAACATTTAGTATTAGTTGCTTAGTAAGTAGTAATGGTAACAATTTAATGTGTACAAAATTTCACGATGATTTACAATGAATTAACTTATGCTAGTAAATAGCGTAAATTCTAGCAGGTGTTAAACTCTATCAAGACGAGTACATATTAACTGATAACACATGAAGTGCCTAACATATGTTGGGGTAGAAGGCTTTTCTGCACACTTCAGACATTGCTATTCGTTAGTACTTATGATAATGTCACAGTAATGGTCATGAATTTTTTATTGCACCGCGAGAAGCATGACATGAATTCATCCAGCCGCATTATCAGATGAGATGAACCGAATAATAGGAAAATGGAAAGATTGCATCTGCTTCATGGTCTTGAGTATATATTGTATATGCGACACGTACGATGTGTTAGTCTATATTAATCGTAAAGGTAGTAAAGACGCCTTCTTCTTCACGTGGTATGACAGAAAAATCTTTAAAGCTTCGCCACCTAAATATTAAAAAATGTTTGAAGTACAATATCTTGTATTTGCTTTTCTTTTACATTGTTTGTATTTGCGTGACAATAAATCATAAAAAGTATAGTTGAACAACTTAGAGCACAAAAGAAAAATTACAGGATTATGTAGCAAACGACTTACAAAAATGTGTTAGTCTGAATATACATACTAACGTGCGAAGACGATTCATATGAAAATTGTAATAATTCATAAAGTTCCTGCACTAAGAAAAATATAAAGGAGAGGAAACCTAATTTTGCTTCCGCTGTTTCTTACTTCATCAACTGTCACTGTTTTCGCATATCGAAACTGCTTCTTTTTCACAGCCAGATGAAATATTAATGATACATTGTTACAGCTCCCACAGATGTGATCCTATCAAATGTTTCATACCTTGCATACGTGTGAGATTCACATATGCCTCCACTAGTTCAAATCGATTTCAGAATCCAAATAAAGCCCATTTCATTGGAAAATGTGTGTACGTGTTCTGAAAAAAGTGAATAAACTTTTATGTTTGTTGGCAACAGAATTTTCGTTTGATTTGTATTTGTTTATTTGTTGTGTTGAGTCTTGATATTTCTTCTAGCCAACGAAAGTTTCACTATATGAGAATTTTAGCTTTAAGATGGGAACCATAGGGCTTAGGTGTATGTGATGTTGAAATCGAAATTTCTTTAAACTAATTGAGTAGTCAGAAAATAAATTTTGTCCGCTCGTGTATTACTTTACCAATTGTAATCAAACTATAGTATATGTAAATCCCAATCGTAAAATTCTAAAACTTATTTTTACTTATATAAGTACTAACTAGATCGGACTTTAACAAAAAAGAAACTAACTTTTTTGACAAAAAAATCTAATCTGGAGGAAACATGTTTTAACATCCTCTAAACCCAAAAAAGTGGTCGAGGAAAAATGTCAAATGAGTAAATGCGTTAGAAAGTACGTACGTCCGTTCAAAATATTGTTTTTATTTTTAAAACATTATTATAACTCGAAGCCTATCTTTCTATCGTTTAATAATGTATTAAATAATTGTAAATCTCAGCAATGCAAACACAATTTTATATTTTCTAGTAATTATTTCTTCAACATTATTGTAGGTCCAACCACTATGCTGAACATGTCAAGGTCAAAAAAAATTCTTCAAGATTTTTATAAGCAAAAATTGTTATTTTTGTTGTAAAATGGATTTTTTAAACGTAACTACTCGTCATTTTGTCATTTTTTTAAAGTAAAATGAGTAATTAAAAATGTACTAAGTTTTAATAATCGTTTGGGAACTAATTGCAAGAATACTCTCAAAGAATTGTATTCCAAATAATAAAAGCACACTCCAGTGCCACCCCTTAAAAAGTGAAAATAAGCTTTGCTCAAATCGTACTAGAGTAAATATGAAATTCCCCTTTTCTAAGCTCGTGCATCGCTTCATCGCAGACTGAAAATCGCTGCCTTTAAATGGCTGTAACGCAAAGCACCTCACATTCAGTCAACCTCTGTTTGTGAAAGTGTTCTATAGTGGGTGTTGTCGTCTCGTTGAAAATTTTCCTCACACATGAGAATCTCGGGAAGGACGCGACGACTACGACGACGACAGCGACAACTCCCAAATGTATGCGCGCTTTGTGGAACGCGCGTACTTAGTATACTCCAAATAATTTCCAACACAGAATTGCTGGAGCAATCGGGTCAACCGTGTGTTATGTAACCATCTCCTAAATTATTTCCACAGAATTCGACGACTGTGTGCACTTTCAACTCAGTGGAATCTATTTTGACACCTAATATGTGGTTGATTACAGGGAAAGGATTATCCAGAAATGCCTTGGGCGCTCAAGAGTTAATTACATATTCCCATGCATATTCTGCATGGGGCTCAAGAACATTGGTTTTGATTGCAGTTATCCATTTTTCTTTGTTGCGTTGCTGGTGTCTGTGGTTGTTGGACGCAACTTTATAGAGTTTATTTAAGGTTGTCAATTATACGTTTGATTTAAGTTTAACACTTTTCTGGAACTCGTTTATGTCAAATTAGGATATAACAGCCATTTTAATTTAGTTTTAATTCACAAATTATTGAAATGAATACTATATGAAAATATGTGACCAGCCAACATTTACAAAATGTATGGCATCTTAAAGTCGAATATGATTATTGTCCGTTCTTCTAAAAGCTTTTATAAATATTAAAAGTGCTTTGAATATAGAAAGAAAAGGTTCGCATTCTTTGAAATGCGTCAAAGGAGATACTATTCCCACTCCACTATAAGTTTAATTCTTTTCAATCACTTATTAATTTGATCAATATTCTCATTTAAAACTATTCAACTGACTTTTCTGATTTGATTCTGAGAAATAAATTGCTTGTTCAAGAGGATTTTTTTTGTTCAATATTATTCAACTTAGTCAGATTAAAAAAAAAAATCATTTCAATTTTCTCAACATTATTAATATCGAAAAAAAATCGTAACGTAGTGATATCAAGTCATAATTGGCTTGATTTAATTACTTTGCAAGAGAGGACTCTCAAAATATATGTAGGAGATCAAAAACCTTTTTTATTTAAATATTTTGTAAATATTATTCAATTTTTTTTACAATTTTGAAAGTGTTAGTTACTTATTGAAACAGAAACCTTCAAATTACTAAAAAATATATATATAAATATATGAGAATTATAACAAATCAACGTTGAACTAAAATATACGTACATTTAATAGTGATAACTGGCAGTATTTTACAACATAATAAAAATTAATGCTTCTTTTTGTTATTTTTTGCATCATTAATATTTTCCAACATTTTTGTTTATGCGACTATTTTTCCAATTAAGGATCTGTAAAAATTCTTTTTCCTTCCATTTAATTAGTTTACCAATTTCCAGGCAAACTATTTGTCGTTTTAAATTGTCAACAAGAAACTGTTGTTTGCTGAATGCATCTAACAATTCCATGCGCTCCAGATGCAGCATGAGTTTTTCCAATTTCATCTTTTCGTTTATGCTAGCTACATTCAACGACTAATTTTTTTTTTTTTTGAAATATATAATCATAAAATGAATTAATTGATAAGTGATAATGTACCTTTATTGTGACTCGCAGTTTCTCCTGCTCATTTTTTACCCTCTGCAAATCTGCTTTCGCATTAAACGCCTTATGTTCCAGTATTTGATTGACTCGGCGATGGGTCGTCAACTCTGTTTTTAAGTCCTCGATTTTCCTTGATAATGCACTGCATTGTGCAGTGTCACTTGCAAAACGCAGCTGTTCCGCTTTATATTGGCTTTCGACATTGATAACATCCAACTTTATTTTCTCTGCATTGGCAGTCACTGTTTTGTTGGCTTCTTGTAACTTGATATTAAATTCAATAGCAACTTTTACAGAATTCGATAGCTTTATGTTATTATTAATGTTCCATTCCAGTTTTTGTTGCAATGATGTCAATTTATTTTTGAGAGATCTTCAAAGAACACAAAATTACGAAATGCAATCACAAACTAATGTAAATTATTTAACTTACTTTATTAAATCCTTATTATTATTGGAAGTGTCTACAAACTTATTTACTTCTTTCAGAATTAACGGTCGATTTTTTTCTGCACGTGTTGTATTTACGAACGAATCAATGCGATGCTCTGCATCTACACTTATTGGTGGAAAATTCGAGAAAACTTGTATTTCCTTTTGACTATTACGATCAGCATTCATTATTGGTTTAGTAGTAAGACTTTTTCCGAATATAATTTTGTTACAAAAACATTTCATATGTTGCCATAGAGTGTTTATATGTACAATTGTATATTCCATGACAACAAAAGTTGTTGAACAGAACATAACTGAAATTATGTTTTGTTCAACTTTTATTGAAAAATAAAAACCATTGAATGTTCGATTCAAATAGAAAATGGTAATAGTTTGCTTTCATATCAACTGAATAAATGTTTTCCGTAAATTTTATCAATTTCGGCAAGACTTCAGCATATATTATATTAATTACTGATGTGATTTTCAATTACAAGAAAAGTATGCAGCTTCACTTTAAAGTGTTTTCACAAAAGTATTATTCAATCATTATCTGCATACGAATACGTATTGCGTGTAATGTCTATTTGCATGCAAATAAGGGTGTTAAGAGGCTCTTCATAATACAATGGGCTTTCGAAATAATGCATAAAAGCTTTAAGCCTCGCGAGGAAATTAAATAAGGATGAAAACAAGCACCACACATTAATGTGAGCTCTTAATAGCTATACACTGAATTATTGTGTACTAAACATTTATGTATGATAGAAAATAATTATATTATGTAAATTACATGTTTTTGCCTCTTCAAATACTTGAAATTACGCCTTAGGACTTTTATGGAGCATTCAAAATTTCGAGAGAAAATGTCTTTAAAAATCTTGCCAAGATTGGTTTTACAATTTAAAAATGGTCGATCAGTGTCAACAATTAAAAAAAAAAATTTTTTTTAGCAATCGGCACAGGAATTGTGAAATCTCAATCTCAACAATCTATTTTGTAAGCGTTTTGGATCTCAACATAAAAATAAGCGAAAAAGTGCAATTGGCGAATGACTGAAAGATTTACAAGTGTGCCACGATTGTGGAATTTTGGATTAAAGCCAAATGCAATTCTTGCACTCGCTTGTGTAGCTGCCACTGTCAGCTTGCGAATTAACTTAAATATGCACCGTGATCAGCGTGAAGGGATACCAAATTGCATCCGGAAATCTATCGTAAGAGATAATATACGTCGTTTAGATTACTGAATCATTTATGTCTTTCTGAATTATCGTTGTGTTGCGAATAAAAAGGGTTAAGCTGTGATATGGATGATGATTTCACACAAGGATTTTTTTCATGAATTAATTTGCAAGTTGTATAGTTTTTGACAAGATTTGTATTGTATTTGTTTCTAAATTTTGATTGTCTTTATAGATAGAATTTTATACTTTTAAACAATGCATAGATTGTACACACTAAATTAAAATTTATCTATCTAACCAAATCATCCAATTTACAAACTCTTTTACATAGAACAGTAGAATATAATATCGAACATACATACATATATGTTTTAGGTGTACCTACAATATGAATTTTGAATAATGTATAGACTTATAAATTTACAAGGAGACCACTAATCCACAATTGTTGACGAGAGGAGATAATGGTTACAGAAATGGTTGTGTGGTTTGAACATTCTTAATAACATATAAAGTCGCACTTGTTGTTTACTGACAGTACTGACGCCAAGATGTCTATTAAGTGCTCGTATGTCTAGTGTTTTTTTATTTATTTAAATATCCGCCTTTGTTTTTAATACAAAAAAAAACGGAAAGGCGATAATATTATATAAGCAATCTTGTTATCCGACATTTTTGATAAAGAAAATTATAATAATCATGCAAAAGCACGTTTTGACTTTCCCTGATCCCAAAAACGGTTCTAGAAGAAATGTCTGTGAACCGAAAATGTCAGTTCGTCCGTCCGTTCGTTCGTCCGTTTGTCGGTCCATTTGTCCGTTCGTCCTGTCGTTCGGAACACGCATCGTAACGAAATTTTAGTATGTGGTGTTAAATCAAATTATCTAAAAGAAAAAAGGTCACTCTAAACGCCTTTTTAATGTTATAACTGAAAAGTATAGAAATTAAATCTTTAGCCTCATCTTCCTGCCGCGTGTTTTCCTTTGCAAATAAAATAAAATATTAAGATTCATTTTTGTCTATTGTTAAAATCATTTTTACGAACATAAGATAAATCATCAGTGACATAAAACAATAGTAGTAGTTTTAAATTGAGATTACTTGTTTTAAATTTATTTTTTGGTTCAATCGATACGATAAAATTCATCCTACATAAAACTATATCGAGTCTTAGCTCTGTCTGGGCTGTCGATATCTTGTAGTGTTACTCTGTAGACGCCACCATTGAGTTACTGACATTACTTTGCCGGTTAAATTTTTCAAGAGCTCCAATTTCATGCTATTATGCCACATGAAATGCAATCGTTTTGTAAGAAATCTTGTATATTGTGTTGTTTGCTCAATGAGTGCATGAGACTTTCATAAGTGCATAAAGAGGCTGCATAATATTGTATATGAATACAATATTATGCAGCCTCTTCAAGTGATTTTAGAAAAATGTTAAACAGATGGAGGAACATACTTGTACCTAAACATTGTAAATAATGACTTTAGGTTCGTTTGATGATAATATTTTTTATTCATTTCATATCAACATGGAAAGTACACCGCATTTATGCAGCTTTCTCAAAATCACAATTTATATTTACATACTTAAGAAAATTGTCTTGAAGATTAAAACTGCATTTTTGAATATTGTTTTAATTGTTCCAAATCCAATTATATACAAACTTCCAAACCTTATGATCAATCAAACTTATTGCGTGGCTCTTAAGTGTAATTAGGCAAATAGATATATGTACATACTTATTATGCCTTTCACAAACATTGTCCCTGTGCTTGTGAGCTGTGTAGAATGAAGAGCCGTATAATAAGCTTTGCAATTTGCATCACCTACTTAATAATATTACCACAGGACGCTCAACTTCGCCACCAAGCGACTGGAGACATTATCTGTTAGGGTACACCAGAGATATGTATAATTGCTTTACTTAATTGAGCATATGTATTATTCATAAAGGGTGCTTGTGTTATGTCAAACAGTACATCATAATCACTTGAGTGCTGAAAATTACAATTAGATCTATTTAACATCAGTCAACCTATATCAGACCTACTATTTTTTTATATAATAAAATTGGCAATTGAAAAAAAAAATTGCAGATTTAATAGAAAATGTTAGCATACGTGAGCACGTGTCTGCAATCCGAATATTATTCAGTTCATGATCAAGTACATAAGTAGGGGATAATGTAATTACATATTTTGCTACAACAAAATTGTTTATTGAAATTTTCATCATCATTAACATAACGTTTTATTGTTACAGGATGCTCTCCCTTTATTCCCTTTATTCATAGTCAGCTAATAATATATTGTTCAGAACGCGAGCTTGATTTTATTATGAAATGCAATTTCATCGGAATTGGAATTTCAATCAATATAGATAGTGCTAAATTGCACGAATCCACACGATAAATAATTTTTGGCAAATTGCGTTGCAGAATAAAGATAACAAATTTGTGTACATTTTTTGAATAATTGAATTCATATTAATGTTTAACAAATTTAAGGTACTTTAATTTTTTAACTCTAAAGCTAAAAATCTAAAACGTAAATAGGTTTAACACTATTTGAAAAAAGCTCCATATTAAATAAATGATTATACAGTATAATATGTAATAGATATAGACATTTGCATTAAATAAAAATTATTATAATGACTTTATATTAAAAAAAAAAACAACTGGACAGCTGCATAATCTAGCAATAAATATTCAATGTCGCAACGTGAGTATGAATAAAGCGTAAATTGTATCAACGCGAAATTGTTGGGCGCAAACTGTTAATGCGCTTTGCAATGTGCAATGGCATTTCGAGGGCGATTCATTGCATCGCGAATCGCAATCACTTTTCTGTCATCAGATTCGTAATATTTGCCTGTTATTGTTGACACGATTCGGTTAATACTTTTCGATGCACATTAAGAATTCACAAAGCTCCTAAAATGATTTTATTTATTTAAATAATATAATTAAGTTCAATTAAATGAATTAAAAACTTAACTTTAAAATGTTTCTTTTTTGCACAGATTAACATATTTTTAAAAAAATGCAAAATTTGTTTAATATGAGAAATTATATCAGTTCCCTTACGGTTTTGAATAAAAAAAAACCCGCGCTGAGAAAAGTATTCCAATATCTATTTAATAAAACAGAAAATAGCTAAGTAATTGATTTAAGTTCTAGCGTTTTGGTGCGTGAACATTTTGCTGATAATTTGTTACCTTAATTTCCGTTTATACAAAACATCCATTTATCTATCCAGCTATAAATTCGTGTAAATGGGCACCATTTTATCCCGTTTCAGTCAGATGCCCATCACCATGATATCTATTGAAGGTATCTCCGATCAAAAAAGGGTATACACCGCAATTTTTAACCCTTCTTCCAAGAACGAAGTTATTTACGCAAATGTGTACGTAGATCGTTAATAACGTCACGAGCATATTACATGAAATACAAGTGTATGAGCATACTAATAAAATAGAAATAAAATTATGTTGAGATCGTTTACTGGATAAACTATAACGAGCCTAAATTAAAGTGAATGATAAGAACGGGAGAAATAGTATTTCTTATCCGGCATCCTTTTCCACGACCGCAGTTATAGAAAACAACAGCTTGAGCCTTGGTGCAACGTTGCACTTATTGCATTTACATACTTAATTAAATCATAAAACTAATATAAGTTGCGAAGAATGGTTCACCTCTTTGAAAATGTAACCAAAAATATATGCACACAGCACAGCACGCCGCGCCATTTCATGCTGTGAGAAAGTACGTCTTAAAGGAAATTGTTTGCAAGCACACGATGTGCCGAAAGATATCATCTGAATATGTATGGGTTCATATTTGCTAAATTTATTGATTACATTATTCAAACAAGGTCAGGCGTTGTGCATAGTTGTTCGTTTGCATTGCAAATTGCAATGATAAAACTCATTGCACTGCGCCTTTAATCGAAATCGTCGAAGAGCCACCCATACAATGCCGCGCTGCATATCCTTGCTGAATGCACACATCCTGGCGGGAAATAATATTGTTGACCTGATTTGCGGGTGGGCGGAATTACAACATTGACCTATTTAATTTGGTTCTGATTAATACATATGTATATCTGTTAGATATCAATCGAGTTTTCTGAATTGATGGTGTCAGTGATCTCAAATTAAATAAAAGTCCCACATTAATTAACGCATCTCAATTACATTTGATGTATTTGAATACCTATCTGTTTATTTTTGTTTTCTTTTTTTTATTGAAAACCTTGATATTATTATTTTATTAAATTTTAGCATAATATAGCCCCAAATATATATATATACGAATTGGTAATTATACTTTGGAAATTATTAATCTTCCTTACATAGTCTTATGTTCGAGTTATTAACATTTTTACCCATAGAAATTCTCGAAACACTCAATCATCATTTAGTTTAGCCCCAAAATTGTAAAGCTGAAAGGGATTAAGCGAATACGGATTACTGACTGCATGCCAGTCGACGAATGCCGCAGTTCATGTATGGGGTGTGTGTTCCATAAAAGGCGGAGGTGTTGATTTTGGTTCCGCTAAATGGGCATGTCATGGCAAAACGAAACCCCACATAGCGTGGTGGACGCCTGCGTCCAGCCCATATGTGGCTGCGGTCAGACTATTATACAAAAGTGGAAACCACTGAAGCGTTTAAATGTTTTTAAACTGAAATTTATTAAATTGAAAACGACCACATTAATTAAGCGCATAAATTGTTAATCCTAAACACTGTAAATGATGACATTGAATCACTCGCTTTCCATTGATTATTAAAATTGTAAAACGCATTGTCATTTGATTTTAAACATATTCCTTCATGATGCAATTCATGTAATGAATTCATTGCAATATGCGTTTGTACTTTTACCCATAACTTGAAAAGCTGCCTCAGATTGTTTGTGAAAGATTACAAAGCGGTCGCTGAATTATGTGCTGAACGTATAAAACATGCAGATGAAATCCAGAGCCGCCGTCCCAGAGAGTGGAGGAAGACATGGTTTTGGCAATTTGTGAGAACAAAAATATTGGAAGTCTGTCTGTAACTCGCACACAATCATAAAATCAAGCACATTCATACGAGTATATTTGAGAACAACAATTGCATTGGCTTCCATCCAACTCTGGTCGCCATTTATCTATAGGTATAACTTATAAATTATAACAAAAGGCATTTTGATCATTTCGTGAATTGCCATTTGCCGAGGAAAATGCAAGGCACTTAACTATCTACAAATTTCCATTTTCGCATAACAAAGTCCTGTTCTGATAATGCCACTACCGTTTATGCCGCAGTTCAGTGTTGGTAGCAAAATAGCACTTTTCAGTGGAAGACGAGGCTCTTAGTGAAAGTAATCGGTAATCTACTTGTTTGTATATGCTAATGTTCACAAAGTCCTAAATTACATTCGCTATGTTTGGATGGAATGATGGTACTTTGCAGAAAGGTAAAATTTATTTCCATTTTACTTTGGTAGTACACGACGAGTATATCAGCACCAGGACGCGCATTGTTACTTCTGCTCCTTGTATATAGCACTCAAATATGAAAAGCTTACAAGAAATTAATCTACAGTCATTATTCTTTCAAAAACATTGGCTATAAGTATATATATATATAGATAAGAGTAGATTGAATCCGGAAAGATATTGTGAACTCTTTATTTCTGTTCTTTGTGTGTAACCGGTAACGCTTTTCATTCTTATGTGAATCCCAATCTAACAAGACGGACACGAAACCTAATATAAATTTTCAGAACAGATAACTGCAAAAGCTTTGTCATGACTCAATTCAATGGTGAAGTAACTTGTCTTTATTGATTACTATTGTTAGTTATAATTTTGTGTATACAAGAAAAAATAATTACATTTTTAAACGCTGTCTGATGCACAATCTTACACAGATGGAGCATATAGTCATTGCACATTAGTCGCTTAATTAAGTTAAATTACATCCAATTGTCATACATAAAACAAATCCGGAAGTTCAGAATCATTTGTACAGTATAGAGTATAGTCGAACTTAAAGATGTAGCTCGTTGCGGACAAATGACTATTGATATGAGTTCAAATGATTTAAAAATTTAGCTTCGTTGAATATACAATTCATTGAGTAATGTAGGGCCACAATATAAACACAAAGAAGTAAACATGTTGCGAACCACTTCAAAACATAGGATATTCGATAAGCCAAAGGCGTTGGGTTAAATGTAAAAAAAAGGTAAATAGCCTAAACCAATATTTTTGAAATGACCCATTTTGTTCTTATCCTGTAACAGTTTGGCTGTACAGATACTACAAAACTTAATCAACGAAGAAAATTGTATTTCCCCTAAGAATTTTATATATATCGCTAAACAACGTTCGTTTATTTAGTCTGCATACTGCATAGGCATTTGCAGAACAAGAGCGGAAGTTCAGTTTAAAATTAACTAAATAAACAAGTCCACGTCCGCATTCGTCTGTTGTTTTTATTTGGCATGATGCAATTTATGCTCATTTGGAAACAACAAAACTTTTAATGTGCGACTAATAGCATTCAATCGTCGCCCATACACAAAGTTCTACCTCAATGTATGGACCAACTTCACTGAGCATGTTCATATAGCCACTTTACGCAAAACGTGATTATAAGTTAGACAACGAGCTTAGAATTTATGTAATTATTTGTCAACCACTCTAGAAGTTCGACCCCATATACCCCCACCCAGACCAAATCTGGAAATTTAAAAAGCCTTCTGGCAATTTCCATTAAAGTGTGTGTACTGTGTTTTTCGCAGCATAATTTATTGACCTTACGTTTATATAAGGATCGTGAGGATTAAAATTACCTCTATAGCGCCAATATTGTATACACGTGCTTCAGGGAGAGTATAAGTTATATGGCGATGTAGTCTGGCAAAAGGCTCAAAGCTTATCTCTTTCTTCGTCAATTTTTTATCCTTTTCGCTATCAAAGTAAAAGTCCATAAATCTTATTACCATAACACGAAGATTTATTGCAGTTTTAACGAGGGTTTTAAATGTTTAGGGAAACAAAAGTTTACAAAAAAAAGTACCTTCTTTAAGCAATAGGCTCACCCTGCCCCCTTCCCGGAGCATTTTGCATTTAATCAATTATTTAAATAATGGGAATTTTCTTTGAACTGTAAAAAAAATTGGTTGCTGTAAAGAAAGTGCTGATGCTTTGTCAAAGCATAGTTGAAAATGGCACTGTGAAACATTAAATATCCTCAATCCTCATCAGCACACACGTGTTGAACGGAAATTGGTTACAAAGTATGATGTTGTATCATTATGATCCTATACCTAAAGATTACATATGAACATATATACGGGCCGTCGATATGACTGGATCAATAACGTGCGAATTTATTTACCTGTGCATCAGTACAAGACTGACCAATTGAGTTGTGTAGACTGTAGAGAAACACGTGCCAACGTCGTAAACCACTTTAATGAACTGACAACTTTCACAAAGAACAATTTTTAAGTATACCTTGAATTGTTATACAATAATTAAACCTCTGACAATTATGTTATGTTTAAAAAAAATGAATTAGTTTACTTAACATTTAATGAAATTTAATTGTAAAATTTTGCAAAGCATTTTTAATAATTTCCAATTTTAAGATGATTTATAAATACATTTAATCCTACAATATAATTTAAAATAAATGAATATAAGCTACTAATCCTGACACAAAAGTGGCTTTTTAGCCTATTTGTTATTGTAAGGTGCACAAAAAAATTGACTTACACAAAGTTGAACATGCTCTTATACTCGTATTGATTGGAAATAAATAAAACCGAAGCATTCTTTTGACAGATTTTAAATTAGGCAATACACTGTGATAAGGGTTTATTTGGAATATGTCATCTACAATTCAATCCATCAATATTTTTATTGAGCTTTCTTTCTTAACATTGGTCTAAAAATTGCTTAACTTTTATATTTTGCATATTCTTAAAACCCTATGGAAAAATTGCAGTCATTCATTTATCAAGATATTTCAGTTTAACATGGAAGTGTCGCATTGTTGATTGTACTAATGAACACCATCATCTAGATTCTAGAAGATATGAGTACTTTCAGGGGTGTAATAAAAGAAAATACATGTATATATAGGAAAGATCAAAAATATATCTTGTTATATTTATCGTTTTCACAATATTCCTATGTATAACATACATACTTGTAACATACGAGTGATATTTGTATACATAAATTCGATTGAAAGATGTTTTGGATAAATTGTCACGTTCCAGTAACACGAACATTCATAAAACACGCATATTTCCGACGCGGCAGCGCAGCGTTGAGAGCCCGATTGGCGATTACTTTCCTCCGTCATCTAAACGTGAATGAAATACTGATCAATAAACTTTTACTCGCATAGTCCATTTCCACTCAATCCCATAGCCAGCACAACAAAAAAAAAAACGCAACAAAAACACTCCTGCCATCGTATGGCAATGGAAACATCCTCTTTAAGCGGCTGTTTTATTTAGGATGGGATGGCCAAAGCCGCGGCACACAATTATTCTTGTCTACAAGCACTTGGTTACATTAAAACCATTATTGTAGCCATTTTACGACCCATTACGGGAAGTAAGAAAAACAAGAGAGAAAAATGTAATGACCTTACGCGTATACATTTTAGTAAAATCAAACTGCGGATTTAATAGGCTATCAAACGGATTTACCCTTTTTCAGTAAACCAATACCCGTTTAATGTGTGTATTTTATAATTATTTAATGGAAATTTTCTTTTAAAAAGGTATTAAAAATCCAATAAAATGGAAACAAGCACGACTTTGTGTGTCTATACGTCTATCCCGATCATACCTATAAACAAATAAAGCGTATCCTAGAAACGAGAATTACCAAGGTGCAGAATGCATTTGTTTATTTGTTTATATTAATTGTTTTGCAAAGTCTGTAATTTGTGTAGCCACCTATTTTCAACCAGAATTTGCGTTTAATTAAATACAAAATGCTGTACGACCAATTTTTGGAACGCGAAAAGGAGCTGCTTCAGCTGAATGCTGAGCTCAACACAAAATGTCACACCGTCATGGAATCCGCTAAAGAAAGTGCAAATTCCCAGATGAAAGCAATTAAATCGAAGCAAATATACAACAAGATGGACTATCAAGAATCCGTTGCACCGTGCGGCCGAAAAGAGTCGTTAAAAAGTGTCATCAAAACACCCTTGCAAGACGCTAATGAGAGACGACGTCCATCTGAGCCGGAGCGCGACAACCACAAAGCCGCCATGGCGCGACACAGTCATCCCACAATCGGATTCAAGCAAAATACTGAAGTTAAGAAGCATGTCAGTACAGATGGCCTGATAAAGTGTGTACCATTAAATTGCGCATTAGCAATTTCACAAATAATTTTAATTGTCTGCTATAACAATAAAGAGGGAAATTTGTTCATATAGATTTTTGAAGGCGAAAGTGTGTGTCTTGCAGCAGGAGCTGGAACTGTGTCAAAAAGACAACATTAAAAAGACGGAAGCGTTGGAGGCCTGTGTGGAGAGTAATAAAAAGTTGGAGGCACTGAAAGAGCAAGCGACTGCCAAGGCAAATACCCTCAAGGCGCAGCTCATTAAAGCAGAGGATAAATACAAAGCCGACGAGCTGCGCATTAAGGAGAAGGAGAACGAACAGTGCAATTTGTCAAAGGAGCTGGAAGGTATGAGAAAGGAATTAAAATCGTTGGCGCAGCTCAATCATTCTCTTGAAAAGCGAATGTTTCGACTGAATGAAGACCTTGAAAATACGCGTGCAGAATTGGCGGCGGCAAAGGAGACGGAAAAGGTTTCAGCAGATTTTCTCTTGCTTTTTACATATAATATCATCTATGTACCAAGCATAAATGTTTTTTTTTTATGTCCCAACAATGAATACGCACTTGTTTACTTTTTGATTTATTTATATAGACATTGCGAAAAAGTCAACGTCAAGAGCAGTTGAAGCTGGAGCGGGAGGTTGGGCTGCTGCGAAAGGAGCGAATGGAACTTGTGGATGCCTACAAAAAACAACTCTTCCTGATTGACAATCTGAAACGGCAAATTGTATGCCTAGAGCAGTCCAAAATGATTGAGTTGCGCGAGAAGGAGTTTGTGAAGCTACTGGACTGGAAGGTGAACCAGAAGTGAATTGAAATTCAAGTAAGTATGCCAGTACAGTTGATGTCCTTCAAAATATAAGTTTCTGCATGAAAAAATTTAAACAACTCTTTTTATATTTGTAAGATATGAAAATATGAAAATAAATGTTTTTTTTTTATTTATGTGGCTCTTTTAAATGTTATTGAATCAATAAAAAGATGATCATTTTCCTTGTCTGGCAATTCCAATGCGTGCACAACACTGAAGACGCGCAAAACATTACCATGTTCTACGTGTACGTCTTTATCTTCACATTGGTTCTGGATTTAAACTTAATCCCATAAAGATTTACTTTACGCATCTTTGTTTGCGAAGTATTTTAAGAATTCATATGTTTACCAGATAATATTAGGCAAACTCCGTGTGTGGGACGTGGGTCGCCTGCACCCCGCGCATATTCGAGCGACCTCCGCTAGTTAAACGTTATCTCAAATACATTTATAGAAACGTTAGCAACTGTTTGTGTTTCTAAGAGGTTTGGGTTAAATGTAAATGCGAAAGCATAAAGACGCTGAAACTCTTAAATTGCAGGGAGTGTATAAATGATTTCTCCTTTAATCAACCATTTCCTGGGGGGATTGCTTCTTTGTGCCGACACATCACACTTGCACACACATTAACAATAAAACCTCTTGTCAAAAGAAATACCGATTTTATTCTTGTTCCCATATAAGAGCACACATACGCATTCAATTAAGTGTTTAGCGACAAAAAAAAAATCATCATTAATCAAGGTTTTTCTATTCAATATTATACGTCTATTTCTTTTCAATTAAGAAATTAGGTCTTGAAGCCAAAATTTGCAAGATTATTCTGATCAATGGCTTTGTAAGTTATGAACATGAGGATGAGGATAAACTTCAGGCGCCATTTCGGTTAAACAAAATGTTATTTTAGGATTTACTATAAATTGATTTTCATTGTCCCATCATTCAAGTGGAGACGCCCTCCAATGTGATACCATATACCGATTCACCCCAAATTTATATGTGCTTAAATAACTACAAGTGGAACATTGTTTGCGCGGTAAAATATAACGCTTTGTGTCAACGCTTTTATTCCACAGAGTACACAACTAAAGTGAACCTGAAGGATTTGGCGGCACAGCGCTGCAAGATTAGAACGCATGTACAATATATGTTGCGAGAAAAAATGTTATGCATTCTCCGGGTTTTTTTCACGGCCCTAATGATAAATGGTTTTTCTTATAAATTTACATTTAGGTAATAATTTTGTCTTTGAGTGATTGACGATCGTTGGGATAAGCGCAATAGACAGGCATGACAGAGCGAAACAAGCGCCATCAAACGTAATTTACTGCCACTGAATTTGTCACCGAAGGGCGGAATGAAGGAGCACTTACAAATGCGCGTTAGGCACATTTCCATCATTTTGTGACAAACAACTTGCGGTGCGATGCAAATTTATGAGATAGCTTAATGTCTGAGCTTTATTCTCATTCTTTTACGTTCGTGAGCATGTGCATTTTCCAAACAAAAAAAATCCCAATAAATTTTATCCAATTGTCCACTTTGCGACAACGTTAAAAGTTTTATTCAACTAATATTCTGGCAGAAACCTAATTGATTAGGTGAAAGGTAAACTTAAACTTGATATTAAAATCGCTCATGCAGCCCGACTTCCTTAGTGTGTCCAGAAAACTCGTTGAGCCGTAAGCTACTCGAACAAAGAAATTCAATTATATAAATCCATCCTGAAACTCTTCGCCAACAATATGGTTCATCAATTGAGTGTGTATGTGTGTGAGTGGCGCTTTGGCAGTCGTACCCGCTTATTATCTGTACTCTTAGTTATATATTAGTTTGTATTGATTTCTTAAGGCTCTTTGCATTTATCTCTTTCATAGCCTACGTACATGTGCGCATACAGCCCAAAGGTGATAAGGTTAATTAACTCTTGCAGCAACAAAGAGAGGCCATTAATTGGAAATATTGTTAAGCGATGTTAATTAACAAATCTATACATGCATTTATGTGCAAGAATCGAATTTTTTTTTGTTTTGATAATAGTTAAGGTGACACAAACGAGGTGTTGTCCTTAATATTTAAGTATTAAGTAGCACTTCATGCAAATCATGGAATAATCGTATTTATAAATATTCGAAGCAAGGATCATATTTAATTTGGATAATACAAATGTCAGTAATCAGTATTACGTATTTGTTCACGGAAATATGTTAATCTCGTAATTGCTAGGATTGACAATTCAATATCAAGACTCAAGAGCTTTTTGCCAATCCTGCTTGCTTTTCTTAATTCTCATTGTGTTTTTTGCAGAATTTATTACCAAATCAATTTGAGATTGTTACCATACACATTAAAATTCTTCAATGTTTCTTCGGCTGTCTGTTCTTCCGTGCGTTAAAAAATGGATTAACAAATCGGCACCAAAATTCAATAAGTTTATATAGCAATTATCAAGCTCAAATTATTGTACGAATTGCTTGAAAGTCGAAATTGTTTTGTTAAATAATTAAGCAAAATATAATTTAAACTAAGCTACGAGTAGTTTAACATTGAATGAATGAGATTGTTCGAAACAATAAATTTTGGAAAAATCTTATACGAATACTAATTTGTCGGTATATGACATATGCTTCACACTTTCTCGAGCGGTGTAATGTGATAGAACAATTTAATACCAATATTTTTTCAATTATGACAAAACACACAAAAAAATCCACGACATCCTTACAGTATCGAAGC
This sequence comes from Sylvicola fuscatus, assembly GCA_026546915.1. NCBI lineage: Eukaryota > Metazoa > Arthropoda > Insecta > Diptera > Anisopodidae > Sylvicola > Sylvicola fuscatus. The sequence continues at coordinate 109,055 of JANSTS010011253.1, forward strand.
GAAGATTGTCGGTAAACTAGTTAACGACAAACTGAATTCATTCATTCAAAATACCGAAATGATTGTATTTGTATTAATTCATCCTTAAATTCAAAATTTCAAAATAAAAAAAATGTTGTTGCAACCTTTGCATTGAAGTAGTCAAACGGATTCTTGGAAAGTTCAAGATTAAAATTCATTTCATAATCTCCAACAAAGTTATTACTGACTACGATTTCTAAACTTCTCCATTTATTGGCCCACATCTACCAGACTTTAAGTCATGTGCAATAGATTCAGAAGCCGCTATATAGCTTTTGCACATTCTTTGCTCATATTTATAATGTAATATGAACATTTCACAGGATACAAGTAAAATTCGACAAACCCAATTTGTCGTCACGGTGACTGCTGCTGAAAAGCACAATAAATGACCCAAATGTTGAAACTTTATACACATTTGCTGCTCTTCAAACTTCTGCCACACAAACCATGGTGATTTAAGATTTCTTGCAATGTATTTCTTCTGCAGACCTTTGATTTCATTTAAAAACTTTTTCTATGTATATTGTACAGAGTATGATAGAAGATGGTGTCAAATGGCCAAAGGAAGATCTAACCATGCTGCTTCAATCAGTTTCCTGAATATGAAACCGTATGTCCATCATTCTGATATTGCACTCAAGCTTTTTATTCTTTAAGATAGATTTCAAACAAACATCTGAATAAAGTTTAAAAATTTCATTTTATTCCATTTACGTACATTTTGTGTATGTTTAATTATTTATAAGAACTTATAGCTGATTGATTTCATGTCTTGACGGATATTATTGTTATCATACTTTTCATACATCTAACATATTTTAACGAATGCCGGCAAACACTAGCCAAAGGAACAGCGATACACGAATTCCTTTAATTATAATAATTTTAGTCTAAACTCTAGAATATGTAAAATAAATTATAAAGTGCTTTAGAAACCCCAACATATAACGAATAGTACACACATTGGTAGGACAATCACATACGCGTGCACCAAGTGTAGAAAACTTACATTTAACGACGTAAATACAACTCATGCTCAATATTGTTATTAAGACTTAGACCTCTTATGTGAATTTAATGTAAATGTAGACGACCAAACAAATATTTTCATATTTAAATAGATTTATCAGTTTTAATTTAATTCTTCGAAATTGCGTGCAGTCCACTTAAAAATATAGAATTCAACCAAATTAATCTATGAAATTTTAATTTGTAGCAATATAAATTATTTAAATGAATAATAAAAGATTAGATTAAAATTAAATATTGAATAGTATTTACTAGATACACTAAACTTTTTGATTACAATTTTTTTTTCAAAAAAACGATCTTGGGAAGTATATGTACTCTTGTTATCCAACA
>JANSTS010011254.1:14854-33351 GCA_026546915.1 Sylvicola fuscatus
TTTTTCGGGTCTGCCCAGTTATCTTATACGCACCGATTTTGTAACAAAAAAAAGTATAATCCGGTAAAATCCATTTAAAATGTGCTTGAGTCGATAAACTAAATATCAAGAAAAGGATCTAGTAACTGCAGTCAAACTCACCTTAATATAAGACTTATTCAAACGATTAATCACTCCTACCTGTATTTTGTGGCAATTTTCAGAGCAAAGCATTTGGAACCAAACAATCCTCTAACTTTATATACTGATTGTTATATTAAATGTTGTTGCAATTATTAAAGTTTTTCATTCTATAAAGATGTTTAAATAGACTTTGTATAAATAAATATTTAATCGTAAGATAAGTTGTTACTGTTTCTGATTTGACTACGATTCTCTCTACAGTTCCAGAGAATGATTAAACACATTTTTTCACGTGGCTACTCGTTTAATTAACACAGGATTCCAGTTTCCACACAACATCACAATTCACTTCAACAATTTCGCTAAATTTACTTATGTACACACCTTCTCATCTCGACTTCTTTGCTGACGTCTTATCTCTATCCAGTCCCGTCTCTTCCACAAACACGTAAAAGAAGAGTGCTACGAAAGTTACCAGACCGAAAAGAAAAATCTCCGTTTTAGCATTATTGGACGCCATCTCACGAACTTCGGCTCCCTTTTTAAATTTCAAACGCGCCGCCTGATTACGTTCAAACGACGAGGCATAGTGGCTTCTTGCCCATTCGTCGAAATCATAGATTGGCGTTCGTCCCGTCTTGTGCGGTGCCTCCTTGCGTTTCATGTGCTGTTTGTAGAACTTGGTCTGTGGATCGTCGTCCTCCAGGTCTCCATCGGCTGCAGCTTCCGCAGCAGCGACATTCGGTCCTGCCGTGTGAATGATTCCTTTGTCGTAGAGTTTTCGAAGCTTGTAGTTACCCAAAACCTCGTACGCCGCCGTAATGCTGCGAAATTTGACGGTGGCCTCTTCGCTGTCCTTGTTTTTATCGGGATGGTACAACATCGATAATTTGTAGTACGCTGCCTTGATGTCACTTTGTGTCGCCTTTGGAGTTATGCCCAGTGTGGTGTAATGATCATTGTGTAGCAGTGGCGATACTGTCAGATTACGATTGGGTATAGCAATTACACTTTTTAGAACTTTTCTCGACCGAACAAACATCTTGAAATTCGCTACTCAATTGTTCTTCTTTTTTTAAAGAACACTATTGAAAGTGACATAACCAAAACAAGCGCGCAATCCCATAAACGCACCAGCTGATATTGCGTGCCTAGTAACTAGTGATGGTCAAAACATTGAGCATAAAAATAATTTTTGTTCGACAAATTGTTTGAGAAATCAAAAAACATCGTTTCAATACGCGGTACTTTTGAAATATTTAACAATCATTTGAGGAAAAAAGATTTAATTAATTATCTTTTATATTTTATCAAAATAAATATAAAAAGGGCGTTTTAGACGCCAGCTGTCTTTTGTTAAAGTGTGTAAATTGCTAACAAGGAACAACTAATTACCTGACTGATTTTTTTACCACACGTGAGATTGGCGGACAGATAAAAATAACAAAAATGAACGATTTATGCATTCTGTTAACTCCACAGAAAATAATTTGAACTTCAAGATTGCTCCAAATTGATGCATTTTATTTTATAAACCACTTAACATAAATTAAAAAATTTCAAATCACAAACAATTAATTCTATAAATCACGCATAACAAAATCAACAAAGTTTAAACACACCACACAAATATAAAGACGCTCAAGAACAAATACAAATGTGTCCGGGGCCTACTTAACCAGATCTTACATAATGCTGGTCCAAGATCGTTGAATTTCGGTTAACCGTATCGATCGAAAAGAATTGAACGTAGATCATGAAGTATGTCGCAATAGTGCCAATAAGCTGAAAGTTGGATAATAAACATTAGTTATACATTGTAAAATTCATTAGACATAAGTCACCCCGCAAAGCATTCCATAGTTTATGTCGAAAAATCCACATGCTGATATTGTTACTGGGGAGGTCAAATAACTAAGTTGAAATTGCTGGCCATTCTAAAAAAAAATGTTTGCATGTAGAGAAAAATACAGTTACAGGTTTTGGTCGATAATGTTTACTTCATAGTAATAAAACTCCTTTTGCTTGCAAAGCTTTAGTGCATTCAAACGGTCGACGATATTCTTAGTGACGTTGCCAATCTGCTCACAAATGGTGCACGTGGAAAACACTAGGGAAATGCCCAGCAGAACAATGTTCGCGGCTATGAAAAGGTTGTCGACTGAAACGTTTAGTTCTGGACTCCACATCACCAACACCTTGTAGCAATTGAAAAACTGAATCGTCGTGATGACGAAAATTGTGGAAAAGGCCACAAGGAAAATCGGCCCATAGTAAGACTCCACGTCGGCGATGGCCATATTCACATCGTTCAAAATGACAAAGATGTCTTTTATGGTGGAACTTTCATTCGATATGCACTTAATATTTTTGTTCTTAGACATGATTTTTATGACCTCGATAATCAGGCGACTGTCGCAGCCATCTCGCAGACGTTTGTTCAGCCACTCATCAATGTACTGGTAGCGCACTTTGATCAGATACATTGTCTGGCAGCCGACGATAATTGTGAAGCTGTACACGATGGTCGGCATCAGGCTGACCAGCCAATACCACCAGGTCATTGATTTTAGTAGAATGTTAGCGACGTAAAAGTCATAGATTGTTAGGTAGGCGAGCAGGAATGTGCACGAAATGAAAATTCGCCGTCCCATTTTCCGATGCTTAGTGTAATCAATGTCGACGCCAGCCGCCATCAGTGCCTCGTCGATGTTCTTTAGTGATATCAGCATTTGATTGAAGTATTCCGCCTTCCAGATGGGAATGATGTGACACATCATTAGTGTTAAGCAGTTCATGATCATCTGGATCCAGTTCGATACTTGGGTGACACGGTTCGGAGATGTTGGGTGGAAGATGAGGCTGCATATCACCCCGATGATGTTTAGAAAGTGAACGCACCCGATCAGTACAACAACTGGTATGGACTTTGGTCTTCCCTCGACATTTAAACGAACTGGAACTATGCCCACAAAACTGTACATTCCACCAATATTTACTAGCACCGAGACGACGTCCATGGTTAGTGACTTATCGCGTTGATTTCTTGTTCACATTTGATTTCTAGGCAGATCTTAATGTTGTTGAGACACTCGACTAGTTTTCCTAAGGGAATATTTAGCTATAATATTTCTAAATTCCCTGATCAAAATGACTCAAAGACATTACATTATTTCGAAATCATCGATTTCATTACTATAGTTATTACTTACGAAATATTCTGGAAATGTTTTTTTCTCAAAAATAATATATCTTGTCTGTGTCTAAGAAAATGCAGAGTAAGGGGCTGTAAATTTAAATGTTTACGTACATTGATAAATGCTTCACTGAAAAATAAAAACTCTTTTCTGCAATTTTTAAGAATTCCACGTAAAGACATTTATTAAATATGTCAATCCTGCATTTCTGTATACATTCCACTCTATCGGTTTTCATTTTGTCTGGTTGCAGCAATTTTTTTTTTGCCCATTGGTGCCCATATTAAATTGCATGAAGTATGTACTGCTTACGATTTCTTTAATATTTTATTTATAAGATAATTTGTATGTACAATACAAAAAGAAAGGGTAGTGAAAAGTATCAAACAAAAGAATATTATGTAAAAGAAAACTGCCGAATACGTATGTTTGTATCATAACTTATATAAAACAATTTCATTTGCATACAGATTATGGTATTGCAATGTTTATTGAGTGTACGCGTAATTCTATGTTATGTACAAAAACATTAAATATATTAAATATATGTATATTATTTATGTATAGAGAGAGAAGGGGGTTCGTTTTGTAAACGTAACTGCCTCACACATTCAAGTCGGCCATCATTTTGCGGAAGTCACTCAATGAGCCGTACGTATCGAAGTCGTCCAAGTCTCGTCGTGGCGGAATTTGGTTGTGTGGCCGAGGCAGTGTCAATGGAACTGGAAGCAGCTCCGGCATCACAGAGTGGTGAGTAATAAGCGCACGCAGCGACGAGAACTCTTTTGTAAAGCCCTGGAATGGTAAGGAGGAATAACGATAAAATAATAATCGAAATGTTCTAAGGTCACATCCATCTAAAGTACTAAGGGATGCGGGAAGCTGTATCGATGGTCTACTCACTTTAATTTTGTAACCGCGGGGTGTTCGCAGTATTAAGTAGTGTGCTACTTTTTGTGCTGGTGGCGGAACGCGCAACGATAAGGCAAAACATCCTGGCTTTGTGCTGCTTTGACGCACCAGAAAGGCACCGGGACTCTGCCGCGATAACACTTCCAGTGAGATTTCACGCGGAATGCCGGCTTGGTACCAGGCGGCACCTTTCAGCTCGCTCTGCTCTGAATTGTTGAGGCCGTCGAAACGAAGCGGTGCAGTTGGTGCGAAAATCTTTGGACTGGAATTGGCTGGAAAATATGCAAAAAAGCGTCATTTCGATTGAATTAATGAATTCATCTCGTGTACAGATCAGCGGTATTGTTTAATTTATTCTAAATATATTCCGGCTGAAAGCGCTGCGGTTTCCAATAGAAAACGTTGTACAGGTGAATAAAGAGTTAAATGTTTAACATTGCGCCGCGGCTCGATACCTCTATTTAAAAATGTGATTTAAAATTCAATTCACTTATCGAACATTCTCACACTATGTCAGCATAAGAATGCGTGCAAAATCCAATCAATATACCAGAAAATCTCTATTTTTCAATTTGTATTCATGAATTCGTTTGCGAAATCAAATCAAATAAGAAAATCCCTATAGCCACGGCGCGAAAGAATTTATAGTAGAAATGTGTGTGCCTGGCATAAGCCAGAGGCTCGAAATGCCGAATGAAATTCTTCAACTTACCACTGCTGGTTTCGCGGATACACTTTTTCTTGAAGTCGAATTCGTTGACATCGGCCTTATCCAATATCGATGTAAGCGATTGTCGACACGAGTCGCCGAACTTGCTGGAGATCAATTTCTCCGGATCACAGATGCCCTCGTTGACATAACCGTCCGAAATTGTTTGCGTTGAGCCGGAGTTGGGCGAGGGTGTGCTGTGTACCAATGGGCGACACTCCTCTGTGGATCGCAGCAATCCCATCGTAAGACGTTTGACCTGAGAAACATCGACCAAACAAACAAACATCGAACCATATTAGTAAAAGAGTCGACTCTACTGCGGTAACTGGCAAATATGCTAATCTATCACCAATCCTCATTTATTCAATTTATTTCTAATAAAATGTATTCAACGACTGAATGTTCCGGCAACAACCACTTTGCATATATTGAGTTGTGCACACATAGATAAATTATTCGCATTATTTTCCCGTGGAACTGATAAAAGAGGGTGTTTTTGTCATTCCTCCATTTTTCTGCCCAAAGATATTCAACCACACACAGGCTCGCCAATACATTAAATCACATCCATCTTAATGCATCGCAATATTAAAATCTCCCACAGCACAGAAAATAAAAAGTATGCGGGACAAATGGGATTTCGGAAGACCCTTCTCCCAATTGGCAGAGATAGTTTGTTTGGTAAGTAATCAATCAAATCAACAAATGAATAAGAAGAACAAAATTGATGCAGATTTTCGCGTCTTTTACACAATGTCCATTGTCCAAGCCGACCACCCCCGCTCGCATGTGTCGATATCACTCCAATGAATAAATAATCCACGCGCCAACCATCCCCCATTTTATTTTTGATACCATCCCTCGTCTAACTAAATCCAACCGCATGACGTGCGGTTGAAATGTTTTAAAAGATACTCACAAGTGGTGGTTTCTCAGCTAATCTTCGGCAATTATTCATCTCTGTTGGTGAGTTATCCTCTTCGGAACTGGGTGATCGTGACTGAATATTTATGAGCTCATCACAGCTGTAAACAGTAATTAAAATGTTTAGTGTTCTATTTCGAAATGTGTGTAGATGAGCTCGCCCCATCCTCAGCCAAAGGCTCAATGAAATGCAAATTGTGTCGAAGCGTTCGCGCTTCGCTCTCACAATTTTACCACCAATTAGCCAGGATGGGAGGTGTGGTGGTCTCTTTTGTGCGTTGATTATACACATTTTTGTTTGACACTGTTTTTACTTAAAGTATGCTGTGAAATTGTGTGTTCGTTTTTACCTTAGATTTTTGTTGTTGGAGAAGAGGTGGACAGGGCGGGGGTGGTGCAGGTGGTTGGGGGAGCCATGGTTTGGTTGTTCCACACGCAATCGGATGTCTTGCATTGTGTCACGTTGGAGCCCCAGGTCGTTTTGGATAATTCTTATGTTTGCAGTCTGAAAGATAAGCGAATATTTATTATTATTATTTTATCCTTTCAGGCGGTAATGAAAATGGACGCTGATTTGCAGAACAAAAGCGATTCCGTTGCTTTGTAACAGTCTAAACAATTCTTCAAACTAAATGAAATATATGCACAAAGAATATGTAAAAAGGAGTTTCAGTCAGTATTGCGTACAGTTGGCACAAAATTTATGGATGGATCCCAAAATCGCCAGCTTATCCATAATTAAGACCGCCAATTTAGGTAATTGACGTCTCCATATTAAACAACGCGACAATATACTAAACGTCAACGTTCATATGGTACTCGCATGGAAAAGGTCATTGGCTAATGGATTGAAGAAATTCCTACTTTTATGGAGGTTCAGATGAAATCATGATTTGAGCCCAAAATCGAACCATCGGCAAGCAATTTTAATCAATTATTATATAAATGGATGAGATTAAGTTAAGGAAAGTAAATCGAGGACATAGTCACAAATTGGGTTATCAAATCCATCAAGAGATGCTTAAGCGACCGAATATATAGGTCATGAAAACGAAGTTGGTTACCCAGTGGGGAATTGTGGAAATATTGCTTGCTAAAGGCCAAATGGCAAATAGTTTATAAATATTTGAAGAAGCAATTGCTGGCAATATTAGAAGGCCACAATACTCATATGTATAAGCTGATGAGGGAATTGATTGTCAAAGTTTTTTTTTCTTTTGTCTTTAAGTTGCTTAAGGGAGCTTTTGGAGCACTCAAAGAAATTGTATGCAAAAAGCTATAACAAGCTCAAAGTAAAAATATTAGCGACAACATAAATATTTAAGAGTTTCAAATAGGACATTCAGTCATCAATTAGTTCTTAGATTATTTTGCCATTATAAAACAATCTTCGAAGAAAACATTTTAATTATTGAAAGCTCAGTTCTAAGCTGACGTCTCGTGATGCTGTTCTTCCTTTAAAATGGTACACGAAACTTTAAAAGCCAAAAGATAAACAGAGACTATTGCAAAGCCTTTGAAATCATTTTAATTGGAAATATACGAACGTCTTGGAATGTCGCTTGCACTGCTCATACAATCAATACCAAACAGATTGAAGGCAGACGACAAAGTTTCTTATTTCGTTCGGTTCGTATATACCTTCTAACAAGAGTGAATTGCAATAAAATCACAAATACAAACTCAGACCAGTAAAGGAGACATGAACAAATCAATTCCTTTTACTGCAAAAATGGAAAGGAGCAACACAGAGAACGAAACAGCAAGCCGCCTGAGATGAGTTAGAAGACGAATAAGAAATTAATTCAACGAGGAAACATCAGAAAGTAATTACTTACCTCAATATATTTTCTGTGTTCGTCCTCCAAGTCGTCCTCTTCTTTGAGTCGGCTACTACCCTGCCGCCCACCTATTCTAAGCAGTGTCCTTCTCAGGGTGGCGTTCTTCTGTTTGTTGATGGCTTGCTTGTGGTTTCTATTGTCCTGAGCCCGGAGGATGAGTTTCCTCTTCAGACGGAGCAGGTCTTTCATAAATTTATAAACAAAGCGATCTCCTTTCGCTGAAGAATCTTCCAGCTGTAATTGCTGCAACTTCTCTTTATTTCCTTGGTGATTTTTCTGTTTTTGTTGTTCACTTTCATAGCGACGTTTTACGGTCTCCGTGCGACATGTCCTCAGCACGAATCCTTTCCAGCACTCACTGCTGTCAGCATTGCGATTTCTAGCAGCAGTTTTTTCGGTCGTTTCTTCGCGTAAATGGCTCACTTTGTCACCTCCATCCTCAGCATAATCCTGCAAAAACAATAAAAGTAAATATATATGCGGTTAATTAAAATTATATATTTTCTTGTTAATCAAGCTGGCTGGATTTGCTTTGGTATAGTTTGAGTGAACACGTCAAACGTTGCGGAGGCGACGAGTGAAAGACGCGAACTCAAATTATGTAACGAAGGCGAGCAATTTGCGGAAAGAGAGATTGCCATCAGCACGGAATGGCGGCGCAGCAAAGGGATAACGATGCGACTGAATGAGCCGTAATCCCAAACAAATGGTATCCTCATAAACTCATCTTGTGACGCCCCAGCTTTTTTCCCCGGCCGTTCGCACGCATCAATTTGTTTGTCGATGCCGAGGAGTGCGTCTATACGATATATGTTGTGTACAATTTCACATTCCTAGGGAGATAATATGGCTAAGCAAGTGTGCAAAGAGGAAGATAAACGATGGGAAGCATCTTGAGTGCGGCGAACAGACCGCCTTGGAAAAGAAGTATTAGTTTCGGAAGCAGCGAGCTGTTGAGACGGATGTTCACATATTGCCAGCCATTATGCTGGAAATTATCAGTCTGTCGATATTTCCCTCAAAATTTTATCGTCCTATTTGAGGCCATAACTCTTCTAGCTGGAGTGGCGAGAAGCACACCCTTTAGCTTTTAGCCGGTGCGAAGTGCGAACGGCCTTTGTACACCCTATATGGGAGGCTCATCTGTATTTTATTGTGTCAAAGTTAGCGTTAATGTTCAGCGGACACGTACCGGGCAGGAAGAGCTTTTCAGTTTATTTGTCTTTATAGAGGCTCAATTGTCGAAATGTATACATGCAAACACTGGAGGCAACTTTTTGAATTAAATTTGTTGGCGACACTTCTGCATGCCAACGCAACACAAAATCTGCGACTGGCTTCACCCTAATTCATTTCGGTAAACGACTTCGAAGGGAGTTTACAAATCGCTACTTCGTTCTTCTTGAGGCGAATGTGAACAATATGCACGAAATTAGAATACACATAATCAAATGTACACGAATTGGATGTGAGATGGGAATCGGGGTAAATTTGCAGCAATCGTCACGCACAAAAGAAATAAAATGTCAAAGAAGAAGGTTAAACGAAGAAAGCAGCAGTAAATCTTTTAATTTAATTTTCCTGTGTATGTGCCTTTGCCGTGAATCTTGTCTGGAAAATAAATTGCTTGGAACTGAAAGTGAATAGCCCAGAACAACTATGGCAAAGCGACTTGTGTCACCAATACACAACTTCTTATGCATACGCGGATGTACGCACACGACCCAAAACAAATTAGTTTGAGATGGACGAATTTCCCGTCAATTAAGTCTTTCCCTGTCGCCGTCGAAGCCAAAGCCGAAAACGGAATGAGACTGGAGAAGTGAAAAACTGCAAAATAATTGGTTCACTTTACTCATTTGCACATAATTAGGTTTCGGTGAACGTGGCTTAAGCGTTTGTTTTGCTGGCGGTCTTGCCTTTTATCTGCGGCTTCTCGCACTTCTCACTTTGATGCGAGTACGCTTCTCAACGCAAAGTAAATCTTTTGATTTAATTTTAGTACAAGTTTTTCCGAGTACTGGGACAGTGTTCATAAAGAAGCTTTGATGTGATACAGGTTTCATCGCATCCACAGCATATACTGTAACCAACACATTGATGACTTTGTCGCTAAACTTTAATAACGAGTGCACCCTGGGGGTGGCTTTCGAGGAAAAGCGTTGGCAGAAAATGTGCAAAGCTGATAAAAAAAGGGGTGAAAATGACAATGTGTGTTTGTGTCCCAGAAATGAGCAACTTTCGGAGATGAGATGCGGCACAAAGCACACAAATGCCATTTTCTGCGTTCATAGATATTACTAAAGCGCGAGGGGTGCGGATTCATATTTTTTCCGGCGAATGGCATCAACTTGTCGCACTCAGGAGGAGCACCATTTTTCACTTAGAAAACTTTTTTTTTTCTTCTCGTCTGCATGTGTATTGTGTATGCCGGCGACACACAGTGAACGCAACATTTTGATCAAATATTTAAATGGCAAGGCAAATGCCCCCTGCCATTCATATTCCACGTTTTATTTATTAACTATACAGTCGAGCTCGCCCAACGGAGTGAGCTTTCCGTTTGTTATTTATGTATATATTCCAGAAAAACTCACCGACCGAATTTATTTGCAGCTCATGGTTATGACATCGTTACATGCAAACTATAAAAATGTGTATGACATGCGTCGATTTCTCATTTCCAGCCACCCCACCCAGCGGACGCGGTTTTATACATTTTTATTTTTGCATCACGATTGGGAGGTGGAGGCAAAGAAAGCCAATGCGGTGGCTTCTCCCACCACGTCTATACCTCCCTGCGAAATCACCCAATGTAAATATGCCACCGAACACGTTTTAGCCAATGTTGCGTACAACATTAAAACATAGTTATGCAACATAGACAATGCTCATTGCTGATGTATAGTAGTGCTTTTATGGTTGAAGATCAGTTTATTATTGGGCTTTCGTCAGAGCTCAACGCCTCGAGGGAATATTTTACGTCACTAAAAACATAAATCATTTTCACCCATCGCCATTTCAACCCCTTATACGCCAGTTCCGCGTATGTGAAGAAGCACTCCCGCAACTTTGTGCAATGCATACATATGTTTACCCTGATTCTTTTCAATATTGCGGAAACATTTTAGCCGCGTCGGCTGAGTTCCTCTACTCCATGCAGACGTATAAAGTTGGGTTGAACGAAAAAATGAATTCTTGGGAAGCAAATCGACCAGAATCTCACCCACCGTCGTGATGTGTGCAGTGTTCATTTGCTTTGCTCTGTCTCGGTATCCATGGTGAAGAGAGTCGCGCACAAATTAAAAACCTGCATACAGGGGGCAGACGCAAAATACATATATTGTCTGCAGCTGAAATTCGAGACCATGAGGCTTTGTGTAGGGATTCTATTTGCCCAGAATTCCGCAAACATATAATGAAAAGTGAACCCGCACACGCCGCGATTGTACAAGGGGCTGCTTTTGCCACCGCAAAGTCAAATTGGCAATTGTACCATAAGACAGACTATGCGCATGCATGTTAGATTGGTGAATAGCGCCAAAGAACCGATAAAAAGAAATGCCAATTTGAAGACGACGAGACGCGACATGTCTTTTGTTACATCATTAGTAATAAATCAGATTCATACCTCACATTTGCTCTATGCGGCTCGTGTAATTTATTATTTAAATGCGAGTCCTTGGTGTTGTAAGCACGCACATTAAAGCAGCTGAAAATGATGCCGTTACCGCAATATTTAAGACAGTAAATTACACCCTCGATGATGCTGTGTGGTTATTCTCCCATACATTCTTTTATATCGTGTTCTCATTATGCATAGCTTTTGTTTGGAATCATTCCACCATTAACTTGGGCCGCGTGCGCCTGCATGCGTGTTATTATCCTCCAACGTGCTCTTACATTGTGATATTCGACTGTCTTTATGTATTTGCATGCAAACATGTATGAAAAGGGGTGCTCTCGCCTCTCCGCCGCATCTTATGTGTGTTTGTGACTCGACAACAATGAATCATAAGCTTAACAACATCCAAAGACGTTTTTATAGAAACGCATCAACAAAAGTGGCTAACACTTTAAATAATACACTTTCAATAATGTCGATAACATTGGGTTCATTGAAGTTCATCCCAATATAAGGAAGTCTCGCGGCTCGGTGCACAACACGCGGAAATACCAAGTTCCAAAAAGCGACGCTCAAACTCATTTCGAAAATTGAAAAACAAAAAGCTTAAATAAAAACATCGCCAGAGAAAAAGCTGTGTGCTTGTTTTTTGTCCTGGCCACATGCTTTTACATAATTGAGATTTATTGACTACAAAATTCAGTAACATGCCGGCATGATTCGCCAAGCAATAAAAAACGCTTTATATTACCACCTGAGACTATTATTCTGAAGTACCCGCTACACAGTTATGTGCTTAAGAACACTCACGAGATTTACACATACTCGTACATGCGCATATTTAGCCAACAACATTATAGACTGGTTGGAAAATTAAAAGCTAAACGCTGTAAGTTGTGACTCTTAGGAACGTGGCCGTATGGCGAGCGTCTGGAGCACATTCCACTATATGTGCGGTTGTGCAGCCGCGCTCCATCGGGATAAAGCCTGGCCAATTTGGATGGAATTCACAGATGACATGCGGTATAGCACGCGTGCCGCATAATTCCACACACATCGCGCGCCGCACGGTAACCAACGATGCCAAAGTTTTCCAATTAGATAGAAAGCTCAGTGTGGAAGTAGATCAAAAGCGTTTGCACGTGCTTGTCCTTTGATTGTGCGGCGATATCATACATGTTAGTATGTATTGCTTTGCTCACCAGACCCATACATGGAGGGGGCTCACACTATAATGTTAAAAAGCTCCGTATGTGCCTTTCTACAGTCAACATCGCAGTGATATCGGGTCGGGTGGCTTTCGAGTCGAGGCACTCCCACGCACAAATTATTTTGTACACCTTCTGTTCGGTGTGAAATGTATATCGGGGAATCCTTTTTAGCAAAATGGATATTGCCATGTTCATTTGCTTGATTAAAATGGCAAGATGCGTCATAAAAGCTCCGCACAATAATGAGTGCGGTAGTGTCGACTGTCGACTGTCGACTGTACAGTGTACGCCCGTCAGGCAGCAAACGTGTGTCGTGCTTCATTTGCGAACAAACTTCCCATCTGGCAGAATTCGTACATAATTTCATTTTCTATATCGTCTAGAACGCCCAAATGATGTCATTTGACGGAAAGTCATCAGCCAAATCATTTTATTGAAATACCAATGTGATCAAGATAGTTTCTTGACAGTTGATATGTTTTTGTATTCGGTAGATAACAAGAGTGGCAAATTCACAATGTTAGCAGCTGTATTTGCTGATGATGTGCTGGGGGTGCAGAGGGTGCAGAGGGTGCAGAGGGTTTGTGGTATTTTCTAAAAATACATCAGTGTCACATTTTGCGACTAAGTGTCCTGAATTTGGAGATAATTAAGTCAGATAAAACTGAATGAGCTGGCAAAATGAAGGCTTTTATGGTTATTCTGATAACGATGATGAAGATGGTCTTCAGCCGCTGCAAAATTTCTATTCATTATGCGAATATGTGTTTGGTGATTGTCATTATGCTTTCAATGTATGAGGTTGTCGTTGTGCATTTTTGTTTGTCTTTACATAAGTTGCGCAAGATGAAAGGAATGCGTCATGCTTAGCTAAGCCATGCTTTTAGCTTACATTACTTGTGCAATTCCCAAATTACATTCTTGAATTCAATTAAAATGTTCTTATAACTCGAATCGTTTTAGGGGTAAATTTTACGGCTCATAAACTCAAACAGTAATTGTAACGACCAATTATCATTTTGCAGGCCAAATTAATTTCGAATAAAATGAGGATGTTTATTAAAAGTTAACAAAATGTTTTCTTTAGTATTTTCAAGTATCTGAGACGATTTTTACGCAGGATAAATTAGGTGTTTGAACATATAAAATCCACTTTTACTCAAACAAAAGTTTTCTTTCGCAGAATAAATGACTATACTGAATTGAATTCATTTGATTAGCCAAAGTTCTTACATAAAATCGCAATTCTTCGAGTCTACTCGAGCACAGTGGTACGTCCACTCCGGAGTACACGGAACAGGTTTCGAGGCGGCCACTGCCTTACAGCCGCACAAATGTAAGAAAACGAATTAATATATGGAATAGGTATTTGATATGTGTAATAAACGCTGTACAACGAGTACCCCGGACTGCCCGACATAGCAACGACCGAAATAACATTCACTGCTGCCTTTTTTGTGCAGCGTCAATTATTATTACATGAATGCTTTTGTCATATTATAGCATACATATGCTTGTTGCTGAGTTCTGGGTATGGTGCTTGTCTCGAGATGGTTTTATTGTTAATAAAAGGAACTGCAAATGCGAAAAATGACGCTACAGTTTGCCAAAAACGAAGACGTTGAAGCTCACTCTCGCGTAAATACAGCACTTCTGAAAAGTGCACCAGTGAAACTGGAACTGGCAGGAGATCGGTGCAGATGAAATATTGGAAAACTTGTTCTTTGTCGACGCGATAACATAAAAAATGACACATATACTATATGTACATATGAATATGTATACATGAACTTAGCGTTGCTTCTTTCCTTTTTTTGTTGCGTGCCAATAATTTTTTATGAGCACGGCCATTGTGTGCAGTTCCATCTGGCACTGTTCTCGCGAGCTTTGCAGCTAACTAATTCATCTTCTCGAAAGTTTTTCATATTCAATTTGATTTAATTTTAAGCAATCCTGGTGGTGAAAATTTCAAGGGGAAAAAGATTGTTGCTTGGCACTTCCAAAGAGACATTAACGTGCAAATTCGATTGAGGGTTTTCTAAGGCTTAATCAACATTGTTTTTAGATACGGTAATGCAACTATCGGACTTGATGGTTGATCCGCTTAATTTATAATTCATTTAACTAATTAAATTTGGATATGAATATACCAATGACGGATCCACATAAATCGAAATTAACTTATGAACCACTAAACGATATTGAATTTGTAAATAATAATAAGTACGAAATAGTTTATCGTATTTACTATAATTATTAAAATATACAGCGTATCATTAACCGAAAAGAACTAAAGCGTTGATTTAAATTACATTTAATTTTTTACGACGTAAAAGTATTCGCTTCATAAAATGTTGCGCAGTTTTACAAGTTCTTATCCGTAGCTTATCGCTCTTCTCATAATGATGAGTTAAAAAGCAGGTGTGAGTTCAGCAATTGTTACGGTAAAGGTGTACCTCATGAACAGGATTAAAAATAGAGTTTCGCATGCAAAATAAAAGTCGGTAAGTTTCTTGACAAATGTGCGTACTCGCAGTTTCTATGGAATAAAGGGTGAACGCATTTTGTTCTTTTGAATTGAAGATATATTAATTTTTTTTGGATTTAAGCGATATGTCATAGTTTATATTATAGTCATTTCATTCAATACAGCTTTAAGTCGTACAGCATTTAACATGTTTTTCAGTATTATTCACAAACGAACAAGCGGTTTCAGAAACACATTTTTTTTATCACACACAAAAACAATGAAGAAACATTCAAATGAGAAAACACCGCCCACGGGAAACCCACACGTCACACAATTTCATCAAGATTTAAATATAATCCGTATTATGGCTGTACGTGTTTGCAGGAGGGTGCCCACCGAATGTTTCAACATCGAATTTTATTTACATGCATATGCGTACACGAGTACATGTTAAATGGCTGGTTCCTTGTCACTGAAACGTTTGACAATTCACCCTTAACTTCCTCCATCGTTTGATTGCAACAAGTAGCTTTTTATGGAATCTCTTACACCGTTTTAGAAATGTTTACAGCGATGAGGTATGTTCTTTTTGATGGATGCCGTGGATGAATCGCATAAACTTAAATTTATTTAAAGAAACTGCACTTGAGAGTAGGGGCAAAGAGATGTAAGTACAAATTTAGTCCTCTTCGGTCTGAGATAAAATTTCGGCAAATTTACCTTGTCAGCTTTAAAAGTTTGTTTTGTTTCAGGAAACATAAACTTATTGTTTTAAGAAAAGTATTTGGAGTTGCTATTTTCCTTTCTTAGGGCATTGAACCGTGTAAATCCATCAAAATCTTTCATAAACATTTGTGCACGATTCTTTGACATGCCCTCTCACCAGGTATGCATAAGTAAAAGTGCTGCAAATAGGGCACGTGGGCTATTGAAAACAAAACAGTCCGTGAAAAGGGGCCATTCTAGGGAACCACATCCGCTTTATCGCCTGTGCACGTGATGAAATTGTTGTTTGGATAAAGCATCCCCTTGATTGTCAGACGATGTGTGCAGGGTTCACCGTGCAGTGTACATTGATGATAGGGCGAAATTATGCATGAGTGCCCTTGGCTGCTCATCAATTGGGTATTGAAATGTTTAACCACTCTGCTAACTCGAGTACATTTTGTGCATCGTTGTTTTAGTACTTCGACGTTATGTGGTTTGATTTAAAAATTAAAATAATTGAATGTGGTAATAAATTGTATAAATGTTAAAAGTGTCACATCGTATAAGACATGCAAATTTATGTAATTTCATATATTTCCGTTTCATTTAGTACCAAATTTGAATCACAGATAAGATAACGAAATGAAATCACGACTGTTGATCGATTCAACATATCCTTATTGCTGTTCCCAATCAAATTGAATTTGATACAATCCTAAATGCAGACCATGTCGTTTTCATTCGGACATATCAATTTAGTCTTTTTGTTTTATTCCAGCCGATTTTTGTGTTATGTTATTGACCTAAATTTATCTCAGGATTTATACTGGCATGCTCAGAAAAAATCTGGGACTTTTGTATATTAAGAGAAAAATTACCATACTCTAAGGCGAAGATGCTCCACGTAAATTTACGAGTACTGAGAAACAAAAAAAAATCAATTCATTCACCCTCAGACGCCCAACAATTGCATGACTCTTGATAATATGACCCGACCCCCATAGGCATATTGATTTTGGAAAGGTCCTAGATGGGAAAAAAACGGTTCACGGTTGTTCATAGCAACACATTTCACTATTTGCTATATAAGATTGCCTCTGGCCTGTGTGTCCTTAGAAATGTTCGGGCTTTGTATTTTCAGCACCTTTTGTGATGCTCAACATCAAACATAATATTTTGCGCATGGATATTGTATTTCAAACTTAGGAAGATGCGAATAAATATTTTGTTGTTGTTACTGCAACTTCAAGTATACTGAAGTTTTTGTTTGTGGATAAAAAATAAAGGAACGCAGCGATGACTTGCCCACTGGAGTGCTCGCAATGTGAATAGTGAATCATGTAGGAAAACCAATTTTCATCGAATTATGTTATAGCTGTTTCTGAAAGAAATGGTGCTCTGATAAAGCGACGATGTGCTAAAGAAGGTAATCGGTGCGTACGTGCTAAGAAACAAGTTTGCTGAAGAAGCCGGATAATCATAAACTAATGATATGGATTTAATGTGGATACTGGATAGTGTTTGACCTGGTAGTGGCGCAGGGAATAGTAATTTTACGGTTGTTCTGTGCACTAAAGATAATCAACGTCTGGAACAAGCTTTTAATGAGATTGCTTAGTAATATGTTTGACGGACGGTTATGGAATTTCACGTTTAAAATGACACTATAATAGAATTATATATCTGTATGAAGGAAAATTGAATTTTCCGTTGACAAAGAAAAGCCAAGTCTAATGCTATTTTCGCCAACAGAAACAGCTCATATTGAATTCACTTTATCAAGTTGTATCAGTCCTATAAGGCTATAAATATAAACATTAAGATAGTACCGAATAGAATACACCAACATGACATGCAATTCATGTTAATATGTAATTCTGTGTTAAGCGTAAAAGCAAACAAAAGCTTTCAGCGCAGACAGCAAAGGCAGGGGTTAAGTTTAGACATGTGCTGCAAAAATAATTTAAAATCAATAAATCATATACGACAGCAGGAATTACATAAAGCGGAAGGCGACGCTTTTAAAACATGAAAGTTAACAGCATAGAAAATATATGTCTGTATCTGCACAATGGCCTAAAGTGACGTTGCAAGGGAATAAAAAGCGTTTACACCAATTCAATTCTGATTGCATTAAAGTGTAGTGCACTTGAATAGTCAACACTGGTAACTTTTAAGTGACCCATTTGCCAGACAGACAATGTACTTAAGTACAATTTAAAACGCACTTATCTTCACTTAATGTGTACACTCAGCTCGTCACTCGTCACTCGCCAGTCGCCACTCGCCAGCCACTACCGGTTTACGCCACAAGAAGAACAGGCCAAACTGGTAGCCGTATATCAATAGCAGATCAGCGTGAAGAAACTTCTAGCCGGCGCAAACAAGACAACACTTTTCCCAGCGTTTTAGTTAAATGTTAATTAATATTCCAATCACAAGGTCACTTACAAACGATTAGGGGTGTTGCAGAGAATGCTGCCGCTACGACGAGGCAGCGTGCTTTCTTGAAATAAAGTTTCTTGTCACGTTCGCACAAAATAGCACCTTAGGACTAGAACACCGGGCAAATGTAATCAAAACAGCCAAAGTACAGTAAAAACGACGTACACAGGTTGCATTAAATGGTCTAAGTAGTTGTGCAGCTATGCGGCTAAGGGCTTTTATTTAATGTGCAATCTGGTATTGCTGCTCACTTCTTGGTACTCTGGTTTGAAGAAAAAAAAAAACACTAATCTCGGTAACTAGAGCTTCTGATTATTTTCAGACATTTC
>JANSTS010011265.1:10332-31344 GCA_026546915.1 Sylvicola fuscatus
AAACCGAACAAAGCTTTGTTCGCAAGTTCCGATGTTCGTTAACTTTTATTTATTGGCATTATTTCAGTTTTGGTGCTTATTTAAAGAACAAAAAGTGATTCTTCGCAAAAATTAAGACTTGTAACTATAAATTATTTTTAATCGTAAAAACGAGAATTGAATGTGAAAAAATTTCTTCAAATCTAAGCCGCAAATGCATTTGTTAAGTTAAAATTGAAAAGTCTCATTGAAATGATGTATTGGTTTCTAAACTGTTTCTTAATTTACACTAGCTTTTATTTTCAAAATTTTGAGCTTTATTTACTTATTTTCAAAATTATGTGCTTTTAAAAACTATATTTTTCTATGCTGGTTAGAAAAGCAAGTGGCACTATCAGTTCTCATTCCTCTATTAATTTTTAGCATTACGGTTTCTTTTCGATATTACCGAATCTATGTGCACATAGAATTATAAGGTTAATCATATTTAGCATAGATCATTTATTTTCATTAACAGTAATGTCATCTGGCCACAACAGCAATTTTTTCAATATCTACATTCTTTCTGCTGTTATCTTACTATACAAACTAAGCAAGGAAATATTTTAATCGGTGTTATCGAACTGACTTATTAATTACTTATTAAATAAAAAATTGTTTACATTAAACTGAGTGATAGCGTTCGAAATCGTCGAATAAAAATGAAAAATTCTCAGAGGTTTAAATTGTCGTAAATTAAAATCAATTTGCATGTTAAATGTTTTTTTTATGTGGGAGTTTGTACAAGTGAAAATGACAGCGAAGGGCAAGTGAAATCGTGATGTGACTTTTTTTTCCTTTAGCAGTGTTTTGTCGTAGATTTTGTTCTACAAGTTAAGTAATGTTAGTCCAGATAAACATCCCAAAATAAACAAAATGGACGTAGACAACATGTTAGCCAAGTGCGGCAATTTTGGTCGTTATCAATACATGCTATTGGCAATATTTTCTTACGTTAACATCCTGTCGTCGATGCACTACTACTCTCAAACAATAATCAGTTTTGTTCCTGATCATTGGTAAGAATTTATTTTTAATTAATTTAATTACAATAGTTAATGGAAACGCCTTAATGTCGTCAAAACATATTCTAACTTAATTCAGTTTATTGCAATTATTCGTATTTACAGGTGCTATTCTGAAATGTTGACAAACTGCAGTTTTGATGAAATAGCCGAAACTTACTCAAAATACAACAATCCTTCTTGTGCGGTGCTCAATCAAACCTCAATGAGTCCGGAAATTGAGGAAGACACCGGAAGATTTACAGATCCTGAGGATATCGAGTGTCATAAATGGTTTTACAATCGCGATTATGGATATCAGAGTATGACAGCCGATGTAAATGAAACTACATTTGTTTTATTGTCTTAATGTGAGTTTAATCGTGTTTTATTGATACCAGTTCGATTGGGTGTGCCAATCTGCTTGGAAGTCAACTTTGGGACAATCGATGTTCTTCATTGGCTGCGTCGTGGGCACCCTTTGTTTCGGCATTATCGCGGACAAGATCGGCCGACTACCAGTCCTAATCGTCTCCAACATGATGGCGTTCATCGGTAACGGCGCAACAATATTCGCGACTGACGTCAAGGGTTTCATCGTGTGTCGATTCATTTCCGGCATGGCGACCGACAGTAATTTTGTCATGATGTACATTCTGGGTATGTTATTAAATTGGGTAATAAGGAATATTGTCAGGGTCGCGAGATGTAATTTATTGTCGATGATTGCAGTGATGGAGTACATGAAGCCCTCGATGCGCACCTTTGGCTTGAACCTTTGCATTGGCATATTCTACTGCATCGGCTCGATTATAACACCTTGGATCGCCGTTGCTGTTGGAAGCTGGAAATTGTTTTTACTGGTGACCGTGCTGCCGATTGCAGTCGTGCCCACATTCTACTTTATCTTGCCGGAGAGTGCACAATGGTTAATCGCCAAGGGTGACATCGAGGGAGCAGTTAAATGCTTCCAACGGGTGGCTAAAGTTAATAAGCAGTTTTTGGATGATGATACTGTACGTGAATTCCGGCAGCACTATCAAAATGTTGCCGTGCAGGAAAAAACTGCGAATTCTGCGAGTTTGCTGAATTTATTCAGGACAAAACGATTGCGAAGGAACACTTGCATCCTTTTGTTTAAATCGTAAGTTTGCACTACAAATCTTTAAAAAATTAAATACTCAATTATTGATTGGCTGCATCCAGTATGGTGATAACATTATGCTACGACGCGATCTCCAGAAATGTTGAGGGTCTTGGCGTTTCACCATTTATTATGTTTTCGATCAGCGCTTTGGCCATTTTTCCGGCTTGTGTGGTTATATTGTTGCTGCAAGACAAAATTGGACGCAAAGCGATGGCATCGAGCTCGCTCTTGGTCAGTGGTATCTTCACGTCCTCAACAGGAATAATAATTGCCTATCAAAGTGGAGCCGGCGATATCATTCTAATCACTCTGCTGGCGTTCATCGGTCGATTTGGCGTGACGATTGCGTACAATTCAGGCGCCCAGTACGCCACCGAGCTGATCCCAACCTGCGTTCGAGCCCAAGGGGTGGCTGCCGTCCACGTGGCTGGTTATGCATTTACTTTTTTCAGCTCGCACATTCTCTATTTGGTCAGTTAAATCATTTTTGTTACAAATGCGCACTTATCTCACGCAAGTTTGTAATATAATTTCAGTCAAACATCTTCAAACCCCTCCCACCACTAATTTTAGGATTGTTATCAATAGTTGGGGCCATTTTGTGCCTCTTCTTACCGGAAACACTGAATCGTACTATACCTTGCACCTTAGAAGACGGAGAAAACTTCGGAAAGGGTGAACGAATTTTCGATTTCGCCTGTTTTGACCGTAAAAATAAAACAGAGTCCACCGATCGACTTCAGAAAAATTAGAATTTTTTTAAGTATGTTACCTTACCGGAGTATTTGGTGAAATTTAATTAAATATGTAGCCATGTATGATTTAATTTTAATAAAATGTTTTACAATATACAATTCCTCCTTGAACAAATTTAACAGTACATAAAGATTTTTAGAAAGAAAAGTGAAATTACGTGATTGTACTATGTCACACAACACATTTGTTTACAAACTGTAAAGTCTCATGAATTGCCAGTCCCGATGTTGCCCGAACTGCCATCGGAAAGAGATCAAAATTTAAATTCCAAGCAACGAAGTACATTGAATCAACAACATAAATTGTTTTTCATAATATGTAAACGTACAATTAATACATTTATGCTGAATCATATAATCATATGAAACTATTAAAAGACAGCCTCAAGAAACACGCAGACATAGTAGGCCAAGATGAAGACATACAACCGAATAAAAGCTCAGTCAGTATTTATAGCACAAAACTGCCAGTTGCCACATGGCAAAGTGTCTCGTTCTCGTGCAAACAGTTTCTAGGGCGGTCAAGGTTGCTAGGTCTCTGGGGCGCGCTTCATCATTTCCTTGATGGTTCCCAGTTCGCCCTACACTCTGTTCCTTACAGCGGAATTCTTCAAAGAAAAAATTGCATTTAGCATTTGGCTGCTGATCATTGGCGCACACTTCAAGTTCAACGCCCATGAGACTGAAGATTGAATAAACTTTAAATTAGTTGCAGCTTTTAAGTACCTTGATATGGCGAATGTGTGTGGGATTCAGCTAACACCAAGTGACAATACGGACGCACACACGGCTAATGCTGATGTGTCAGTTGTGTGACTTATGAGCACGTTGGATCGCACAAACTAAATTTCGCTAATGCTATATGATACAACAAACTGAAATTGGATTGGTATTTGTCGATCGGCGTTACGCAATCCGCTTTTTAGAGATGCGATAAAACCCGCCAGTCGCCAGGTTTTTTGCATAGTTGTGAGTGACGACGTTTGCTTCAGTCAGCACAGTACACTGGACGTGGACGGGTCTCCTACGACAATTGTAGCGCGGGTATCTCAAAGAAAAGTGTTTAAAGTTAGTGAATACAGATTTACTCAGAATTTCACTTACTCAGTGCTTTTAGTGGTATCTGAAAACGAATTCAATTGTCCAGTGAAACCCTTGTGGCTGTCTTTATTTTGCAAGTGACTGACGGAGTTTTATTGATTTTTCAACCGACGAATTTTACAAGTTCAGCAACAACAACAACAACATGAGTGCCGCAACCAATGGAAAGCAGTTGGGAAAACTGAGTCTCTTGTACTTGAGATTGTGTGGTCGTATGGACAAGAAAGTATTGCCAGTACTTCCACAACGGTTATTGCCCTATTACAATGGAGCAACTGGTTAGTTTCTCGCCTCTTTTCATTCTTATTCTATTTTCTAAGATTGTTCAAGAAGTATCACGTGTTAAGAACATTTGTACTGTTTTAATAATTAAAATATTTAAAAAAAAATGGATTATTATGTAAATGGCTTAATGAGTAAACAGAATGCGACATAACCTCAACCATCATTTTCCTCAATTAATTCAATATGCATTCATTCATTTCACACAATATTTCTGTGAGGAAGTGTGAGTGCAGAGTTGAACAATAATTGAAATACGTACACGTAAGCACACATGAGCAAACTCGGGGTAAATAGGTCAGACAGCTTTGATATGTAGCCTTTATTCGCGTATAAAGAATCATTTAAAAAACATACATCTAGTTTAAATTACGTAACATTCAACTTTCTTTAATGTTTATAAATACTTTAACGCTTTGTGTACACATTCGTCCCACTGGTATTGGACAGACTTGTTGTGTTATCAGCGTCAGATTGCTTTAAGGTCACTTTATGTGACTGACAATAAAACGTCGCTAAATAAAACAATCCCACAGTTTTCAAGAATAGAAAGATTGCTTTTGGCATTCAATTGAATTTGATATTTGTAATTTGTTCGATTTAAAATTCTCTCCCTAAAGCAAACATTTCAAGATAGCAAAAAAATTGTTAAGATAAAATGACAAAAATCTGTTCGCGTTAAAGTAATTGCCGCACAATCATCATAATGTCATATTTAATTAGCACTTCAATTTGCCCGCAATCTTTATTCAAATGGAAATCAAAGTAAGACATAAATCGCTAAATGATAATTCAACCTGGCTCTTATCTCACGTTTGTTATCTGTTTGTAGCGTGTACAGCTTTTATTCCTTGAGAGTAAGTACAAACGTGATAATTTAAAGTCAATAAAATTTCCTCTTCACACTTGTCAGCTGGTTTTATTCAATCATATTGACGTAAACAATATCAATTAGACTAGATGTAAATTGTTATTTAAATGCTTCTGTAATCACTTCTTTGTATCGTAAATCTTTGCATTTTCCATCAACCAAATTTATCTTAAATGTTATCTTTTACATAATTTTTAAGTAAATTCAAGTCATATAACAGGTGAAATAAGTTGCAATGTAAATAAATATTAATTATAGTTAATTATTATGCAAACTATTTACTCAGTACAATAACAAGTAGATTTTTTTTTGTTGTTGAAATTAAACTTTTACTCAATATGATTTCTTCCTTGGTTAAGAAATAATTTAAATTTATAATTTAACTTGAGTCCAATTTATAATGTTTGATGCGACGTCATTACTCATTACTTTGAGCATTATGCAAACTATTTTGGGCTCAGAATATGTTTGGCAATATTCCCACGAAAGATTAAACCAGAAAATTAAACAAAACAGATGTACGTCAACGAGTTAACTTTAAATAATAAATGAATTTACTATTTTTTTAAATTTCAACTACTATATTTTAAATATTTACTCTATCTAAGTATTCCTTTACCACATTTCACTAAAAAACGCCTGAATTTATGCCAAACAAAGATACTGCTGTAGTAACGTCTTATAGGGTTTTTACACAGGGACCCAAAATAAACGCGATTATAATCTGATTTTTAAAATTATATTTAACTTAAAATGTGGTTCATAAATCGTTTTTACTTCTTGAAAAAAGCGTCGTTATAGGATGTAACTGAGAGTAATTTAGCCAAGTAAATCCACTAATGGAAGTATACAATTGTAAAGACAACGCAAAGAGAGTTGTAATGACATTTAGATATAAAACATTCCAAAATGTAAATTAAAAAATGCATCGATATAATCAAAAACTGACCTATAAATTAAAGTGTTGAGAATGTCTGACGTTTGTGTTGAATACGTCGGTATTTGAATGTAAATATGAACATTTTATGTGGCGAGTGGCCACTTGATAAACCCGCTTGGCCTTTGAAGTTCGACTTAAGCGTTTTCGTGTATTGTCTGCTGCTTCTCATTAGGCTCACTGACCCAATCGCTCAACTCAATTCCAATACACATTCGATTTAACATATGAGCATGAATATCCACACAAATGAAAAGCTCTTTCACGTGCTTTTTGTGTATATTTTGTTATAACATTTTCATCTGCATTGTCACCGGATTACGAACCCACAGAGAGTCGTGCTGGCATTTTGATAATATAATACATTCGGCCTTTTACGACTCCTTAAGCCAAGTACTGTATGAAGTTAGTTATGACGTATGCAGTTAAAAAGCGCCATATACATTTACTTTAAGCTCTCACTTTGGATATTCCAATATGCATACGTATTTCGTGTACATACGAATGTTTCTATATATTTACACAAAACACGATCATTTCGCGAGTTAATTTGTAAAACGCGCGGACCTAGGCCGCTAGGCGATCCATCGCGAGCCGATGTGCTTCTGGACTATTTCAAGAGAAACGATATCGCGTAAAGTCACTGCAGGTTCAGCAGCAGGCCGCTTACAAACGCATTTTTGGATAACTGGCTGAGTGTTTTCAACAAAAATATACCGAATCCAATTAACTGAAATCGAAAATAAACCGCGAACTTTCAGTGCAGTCAAGTATTGTGATAAAATTTTGAATTTACACTTATTATAAGAAAATAAAGAAATGGCTCTCAAGTGGTTATGTGCGATTCCGGCTCTAATTTATAACTTCCTAATTGGTTGCGTGGAGCCCATAGTGCCGGAAAAATTCCGTCCGTTTTGGGAACATCCTGCAGGTTGTTTAATGTTTAGCTCTCTTGTTAATTACTAGAATTTCGTTTTTTCATTGACACGTGTTACTGGTTTTTTGTTGTGTGATGGAATAAAAATGTGTTTTTTATTGTTTTCAGGACCCAAGACTGTGTTCTTCTGGGCGCCACTGTTCAAATGGGTGAGTTAATTTTGTATTTCTCTCGTGTTTAAAACAATATTTTGAATGAATCTAATTTTTCGAAACAAAGAGTCTGGTAATTGCTGGTCTTGGCGATCTCGCCCGCCCCGCTGATCAACTGTCAGTCGCACAATCCGGATCACTTTTCGCCACTGGCTGCATTTGGTCGCGCTACTCCCTGGTGATCATCCCCAAGAACTATGCTCTGTTCTCCGTCAACCTGTTTGTGGCTGGCACTCAACTCATTCAACTGGTTCGTGCATTTACGTTCACAAAAGAGGAATAGTGCAACACACATTCGACATTGTTCAGTTAATAGTAACTGTGTATACGTAAAATGCATTAAAAAAAAATTGATTAGTTGGATGCAGAAGCACATCAGCGCCAAAATGCATCTGCCGTAGCGATAAAACTGTGCAAAACACTGCACTTTGATATATTTGTTTACATTATCACGAGATGAATCGGGATGATGCGAAAGAGTAAATTAATAAGGCCACACATGCCAGACGAATGCATTGTTTTTAAATTAAATATAGGCGATGCAGATACAATTTTTAATTTTTAATTTTTATTTTGTTAACGAACACGTTGCATTGCCACAGCGAATTTTATTCCATTAAAAATTGTTTATGTATTGCAATTGTGTTTTGTGTAAAGTGTAAATAGTAAATACAATTAGTTGAATTCATTTGTTACATATATTTTTCAACTTCTCAAATAATTTATTTATATACAGTAAAGAATATTTTTATAATTTTCCTGTGAATATTTTTATAGCTAGTTAGTATACATATATTTATGAAATTGAAATAAATTTAGTTTTGTAAAATAATTGATTTTTGTTCTGCACGATTGCACGTAAGGCCCATTTTGCACAAAGAATCTTTAAACATATTTATACATGTTCAGTGCGTTACCAGTTATGTAATATATGGAAAAAATAGTATTGGACAATAGCCAAGTTATTACACTGACGTAAATTCAGCTTTTCAATAAATAGGAAGCCAATGACAAACGACGGCAGTTTTTGTATTTTTAAAATTGCCATGCATCAACTACAAAAAAGCATGCACGATACGTGAATTGGAGAGGTATTTGGCCGCATAAATCTGCGGCCAGTACTGTGGTGGACTTGAAATGTGTAAGTAAATGTACTGTGACGAAAATAAATATTATGAAAATAAAGAATTTATATAAAAAGTAGCCTAAAAAAGAAATTGCGCTCGTGATTTTATCTATTTACTAAACTTTAAATCAAATATGTTATGAACGCGTCTAAGTTTAGATCAATGCATTTAATTTGAGCCTTAAAGGATTGGCTCCTAATTTTAGATCAATGAATTTTATTTAAATTTCAAAGGATTGGCGTTGATTACACGGAACCATGAGTCATGGATATTGGAGTCATGAACCTTTTCGTGGTATGAGACAAGGAACATGTTGCTTTGAAGGGCAATATGGCGCATGTACCAAAATGCAAAAGGATTCTGGTAAAACCGTATGACTCAGATGACATCCTCGCTGTATCGATCATTTGTGTTGCATGATTTCATTCATAATATTTGCAATTGTTTCCATTATTTATTCAGAAACTTTTGCACCTAAATATCAATCTAAAAATCTCACTGCTAGAACGAACGAAAAGTGGAAGCTTGTCAGTGTTTGTTAGTCATGCGATGCGCTACAAAAGCATGACAACCTAGAATTAGGGTGCAATTACTTCAGGTTAACCACAATAAATCAACGGCGGTATATGCTTATTTCGGAATGGACTTAGACTTATTTTCTGTTAAAAGATAGCAGAAGTGTAGGAAAAGCTACGGCTGCCGTGTTACGCAAACAAAACAGTCATGAAAATGTGATTTATACGCGTATTATTTGCCAACTGTCGTCAAATGGGGAAACGTGTTAATTTTAATCACATTTTCGCTTATTTATTAAAACACAATTTAGTTGTTTTTTCCCAACAAATTTAATACCTAGATTCGGAGAAAAACAAAAATATGAAAATAAATAATAAAATCGATAAACAATGTAATGGTTTTTTTATTTCACTGCAGAAAATTATTATTGCCCAACTTTTGAATTCACTCACCAGCATCTTCAGTTAAAGTATGTACCTCAAAGCATTGCATACATTTTATTATAAAGTATTGCAGAGATTCGGGGGATTTCCGTAGAAAGCTTAAAGAGCTTGATGACATTTACATGCACCAAATTGCAGTGGGAGTTTTTCATTTATTAAAATAATAAATTGGAAAAAAATCTTCACTTGAATTCATTCTGAAAAATAAACAAAAATGATTTAAAATAATTATAAAAACAAAGGCGTTGGTGATTTCACTGAAGTCAACATCCTCAATGTTCTTTTATTTTATTTTAATCAAGAACCTCCTCGAAGTAACCTGAAATGATGTCATAGAGGTGACTGGTGTCACTTTGGAACAAAATTGATTTAAGAAAATTTGGACTTGCCCAGAGCGCGTTTTTCTGTCTCCGGTTACATATGCCATTAGTTTATTAAAACTACTAATTTTAATGTGGTTTTAAGATAGTTTATTAATTTGTCTTTTAATTTTGCTTGAGATATTTCCAATTTGTCACACCAATATTACATTTTAGGAAAAAAATACATAATTTGAGTAAAAACAAAATTTAGAGAGAACTTAGTATTTTGATTTAATTATCACTGCAACTGATGAATTAATTACAAATCTTTTACATTGAGTTTTATGAGTACTAAGTACTTATACAAATAATTGAATACAGTCTAATAGAAAAGAAAAACAATATAATACAATCCTTTAAATAAGACATTCAATAAATATAAAAATGACAATAGTTTTACAATACAAAGCCAAGTTCAAGTTTGTGTAATGTAATGAGGCCTGACTGAAGAAATGCAAGGTGAGGAAACGCACAGAAATTCGACTGTTATCAGTATTGTTATAAAGTTGCCCGCATTTTATCAACATTGGTCCACTTTTGAATTGTAAAACGATTTCCTTTATAATTGTTCTTATTGCTATTTTACTATACTTTGATAAGACTTTGGTATTGATTGATATTATAATAGCAAAAACGAAATCCAATCAGCCGAGACTTGTGCAATTAATAAAAACACGCTGATAAAACCGGTTTGAGTGTAAATAATTGAAATAGAAAAGCCGCATCATCATAAAAAATCATTAAGCCAAAAACTGATATTTATGTGTTACAAGAATTTATGGAAAACTTATTGATTAAACGAAGTCCAAACGGTTTCTGTGCGTTCTGTCCCAGCACGTTCATTCAAGCATAATATTAATGCTTTTGTGAAAAAAAGGTTTGTTATGCAGTCTGTTTTGCCTGCATTGTTACTACCATACAAAAATTGTCATGTCAACTTATAATACGCAGATTCGTAATATTATTTTAAAATACACATGTTTTATAAGGCAAAGCGCACGCATATGTGAAGATATTTGCGAATGAAATAATTAGGGTACAAATTAGCTTTATGCTTTATGCTGTGCCAAAACTGTTTGGTCATGTTTTTTTTTTGTGTGTGGAGTGTGTATGATGAGTGGTGAGTAGCATCGATTTTTATGCTCTGCTCGAATTATTGCCTGTATGGTACAAATTGTTTTTTAAGAAAGTACATTTTTGCTGTTTTAGAAAGTTCACAATTGTTGGTCATACGATTATTTGGTCAGTTCTGTGTTATTTTCCAAGACTTCCGATTCCATTAGCATACAAATTTTCATTCTGTTATTTTCTCCCCAAAAATAAAATGCGAAAATCGCTCGACTGGTCACAGTCGAGTGGCAATTAATGGAAGAATTTGTTAGAATACACTTAGAATTGTTACCCAACGAAGCATTCTTTGCAATCAATTAATAATTATTAATAAATATTAGTAATTTTTTAATAAATAGCTGCGCGTTAATTAGTTTAATAATATTATGGTTAATAACAAAAAAAAAAAAATTAACAATCATTAAAATGAAATAGTATTAGAAGCGATTGTATGCAGTCCACAGGAGAAATTCATATGCGAGAATTGCCATCACAAATTCATCCAAAGAAATTAAATGTGGTAGAAGTAAATTTAGCATATTGAAAATTTACCAGAATCCCGACGAAAATCCACCGGGTGGCACACGGGTGCGTCCACCCTGGTCCCCGCCAGCTGCCCCACCACTGGGCGATGGTTTCTCCGATCGTTCGGATGTCCCATTGCTGCCTTTCACCGCGGCCGGCACCACAGTTTCAGGTGCAGCCGGTGCAGCTGAGTGATTGTTGTCGCCGCCACCACCACCAGCTGCCGCTGCGGCAGCTGCTGCTTGTTTAATCGCCAGATTGGGATCTGTTGTGTTCATCACAAAATTCAAATTCGACGAATTTTGCTGGTCATATTTTGGACGTGGTGCATTGGAGCGGACATCGGGAGCGCCGAAAATGTCTGAGTGTCCACCGCCTGGTGGCTTCAACACACGACTTGAGTTGCGCTGTTCACCAATATTGAAATCTTGCATTTTGCTTGGTTTTTTTTTTACTGCTTTCCGTCACTAAACGTGCACAAAATGAAGAAAAAAAAGTGATGCGTAAATTTTAGTGATCTACCTTTCTCACAGTTCTCTTTGTTATAGTTTTTATAACTGGATTAATCCCGTTTTGATGCGGCATTTAGTTGTTTAACGGTATAAGCCGTTATAACAATAGTCGATTGCAATTTTTCAAATTTATTAGTTACAAAACGCAAATGCACATCAATTCTATAGTTTTTTATTGTTTAATTGAATGGTTTCTGTGAATTTTCTTGTATTTAAGTTTGCGAAAATAGTTTTTTTGACTCACCTCAAATGAAAGTTTTTCTGCTGTAGGGCGTCTACTTTGTGGTTTTCAATTTTCTACAATGCGAATGCGAGTGCGACTGGATTTCAATAGTTTTCACGTTATATAGCTTACTCAACGAAACTGACGTTTTCTTTTGTGAAAAGATGACACTCGCTACAGGATGTTTCAAGTCATCATCTTTTTTTCATTTGTTTAAGTATCAACAAAAATTAATGACGTAATAATAAATATTAATTGTAAGAAAAATGTATTTATTTTAAAACGTTATTTTCGATTTCTTCCAAAATATTTATGAATATTTTACACGATTTAAAAACTGTCTCCTAAATATACAAACTACTCGATACTTAACAAATTAGGTAGCTACCAGTTACCAAGTATATATATAAACGAACGCGCTGTCAAATTGTGCCACTCCCCCTTTATTTCTCAGTTCCTAGACTCTCAGTTCTCATCTAGATACAATGGATGAGGACAATTATATATTATTGATAAGAAACTGAACTGCATAGCAATGGAAATATTTTGAACCAATGTTATTAGTAACTTTGAAGTTGTAAATCCATGTTTTATTTGAATTAAACCAAATTAAATAATCTATTTCCAAAAGACGATGGATTTGAGTGAATCAGCTGAAGCTGACAAGTGTGTGTTATTTAAACAGGATGACCTATTTACAGAAAGTTTTCCACTGATGAAAGAGATCCGCAGGCAAGGAAAGATGTGTGATGTCACACTAAAAGTAATTAGCATCTTAAATAATTATAACCAAAGATCAACAAATTCAAATTGTGCTTCTGTCTGATGCAATAAATTAACTTTCCCAATCAATCTGAAGGTTGATGATCAGTCTTTCTCGGCACATCGGATTGTACTCGCCTCTACAATTCCATACTTCTACGCAATGTTTACCCATAACATGGCAGAGAGTCGGATCAAAGAGATAACGATGAAGGAAATCGAACCGCAGTAAGTTGCTCGTTAACACAACATTTTTGTGCTGTTCAAGCTTGTTCCGCTACGTTTAATAACAACTAAACATCTTCAGGGTTCTGGAAAGTTTGATCAATTTCGCCTACAGTGGAGTTGTCAAGATTGACAATCAAAATGTCCAAGGATTGATGGTGGGATCGTCGTTTTTGCAGCTGAAAAAAGTCCGAGACGCATGTGCTGACTTCCTTATATCCCAGTGGGTTTTTTTTTGCTGCAGGTCAATATGGAACACCATGACTAACAATATATTATGCTTTTCGTTTTTCAATAAAGATTTCACGCCAACAATGTTTTGGGAATACGGCAGTTTGCCGATTCGCTTGGCTGCACGCATTTGGTTTCAGCCGCCGACAAATACATACATCACTACTTCTCGAAGGTCTCACGAGCCGAAGAGTTCATGCTGCTGGAAATCGACGAGTTGCTGGATATTATTAGGAGGGATGAGCTGAATGTACATACAGAAGATTACATATTTGAAGCGTGCATGAAGTGGGTGAAATATGATCAGGAGAAACGATCCGCATACTTGCCACAAGTCTTAGCGAAGGTTAGGCTTCCACTCTTGTCTCCGCAGTTTTTGGTGGATCGTGTTGCCACCGAAGAACTGATACGCACATCACACCAATGCCGGGACTTGTTGGACGAGGCCAAGGATTTCCATTTGATGCCAGAGCGGAGGGCTCTTGTTCAAAGTTTTCGGTAAGTGTTTTTATTTCGCCATAGGCTTTGGGCAATAAGTGTGTTAGTTTAATTTACAGAACACGACCCCGATGCTGTGATTATGTAATTGGTCAAATTTATGCTGTTGGAGGATTGACAAAAAATGGTGACTCCGTGAGCACAGTAGAAATTTACGATCCGATTACAAAAGAATGGCGGATGGGCGAAGCAATGTCAATGTTGCGGTCGAGAGTGGGTGTTGCTGTGACTGGAGGAAAGCTTTATGCATTTGGTGGCTTCAATGGCTCCGAACGTCTGTCGACAGTTGAGGTATACGATCCAAAGACAAAGAAGTGGTCCCAAGGACGAGCTATGCTCTGCAAGCGAAGTGCCGTTGGTGTCGCTGCTCTCTATGACTATGTTTATGTATGTGGCGGCTACGACGGTATAACTTCGTTGAGTACTGTTGAATCGTATTGTCCCAAAAACGACACATGGACGACGGTGGCTCCAATGATGAAGTATCGATCCGCTGGCGGTGTGGCTCCATTAGATGGCTTTGTCTATGCACTGGGGGGACATGACGGACTTTCAATTTTTGATTCAGTTGAACGCTATGATCCAGTCACGAACACATGGACGAAAGTCAGTCCAATGTTAAACAAAAGGTCTACTATTACTTCTTTACAATTCTTTATGGCTTTGTATTAACTAGCTTCGTTTGTAGGTGCCGTCTTGGAGTCGCAACTCTAAATGGGAAGTTGTACGCATGTGGAGGTTATGATGGAACTTCATTCTTACGATCAGTTGAAGTGTATGATCCCAACAAAGATCAATGGAAGCTTGTGGCACCAATGAATGTGAAACGAAGTCGTGTGGCCCTGGCTGGTAACATGGGAAAACTTTGGGCCATTGGTGGTAATTTTGCCCAATCCTTTTTGAAAACTGTTCATTAAATTAGCAAAACAATTTTAAGGCTACGACGGTGACACCAATCTCTCTACTGTTGAAGTATATGATCCTGAAACAGATACTTGGACATTTGTTGCACCAATGTGTGCACATGGAGGTGGCGTTGGCGCTGGTGTGATTCCTATCTCCTAATAACATAAGGATTAAGATACATTTTTAATGTTATTGATAATTGTATACAATAGAGGAAGTTACTTTGTAATTAAGTTAATAAAAAAATAGATTTTACTTTAGGACACGTCCAATTTTTACTAAATAGTTTAATAGAATTAAAATACAAAACTTAAAATGTCCTTTGCCTTTGCCATTCATTTTCAGTAAATACATACGTTGGCCAATCAAATTAAAATCCCAAACGAATACACCTAACACAATCAGAAAAAAGTAGCTCCTAATCATAAAATCCTGAAGCGTAGGTATATCTAAGAAAATGGTCAACGTATGTAATTTCATCAAGGACGTGCCTCAACGAATGTAATTAAATAATGTGAAAAAGTTTTTTTTCCACGTCGATTCTTTTCATCTCATCCGCCCACTCGATATTCAGGCTTTAAATTTATAATTACAATTTCCTGCCAATCAATCAATCAATTACATATGATTAAGATATGCTGGCGATTTCGATATCAGTGTGAGAAGGCACTAGTCCTTATCAACCATTTACTGTGGCGTGAAAGCTCGTCCCTGTATGAATTGCGACATATTGCATCAATAAACCGGATAAATACTCAATAATATCTAAAGAGAGATAAGGTGAACGCAATTTCCAGCTAAATGCATGAGCTCGTCCAGCACTGCCCAGCACAGAATCGATTTGCATAATACATCAAATAGAAGGCGCCTTTGCACTAATAATGAGGATCGGGCAGCACAAAGGGAATGTAATATTTTGGGAGCAATAAAACAACATTTAATTCAATTATATTGTCCATATATGGCCGGGGTACTGACGCAAAGTCCTATGGAACGCACAGTTTCGTGTAAATTTAATTATCAACGGCACACTACAATCTAATCCACACGCACCCAAGTAGATTAACGGAGCTGCGGCGATTACATCGGCGGGTAAATTCAGAAAATCTATGCGACATGATGACATGATAACTCTTCTAAAATCTGACACAATCATACTTGGGTTTTATCAATAGAAAGCTTCCAATGATAAATTATTATTTGTATATATTAAACATTGGAATCCAATTAGGCAGCCATATGCGCTTTTATCGTTCAACAAATTTCCTGAAACTCCAGGTTAAGCTGCAGCACAATTTTATAACTCTTGTGCTCTCAACATTTTTATTGATTCGTTTTATTTTAAATATTCGTTACATTTACCTATATGGATACACTTTATTTTTGTCATTAAAGGGCTGATTATTGAAGAGAAAAAAATTCTAATCGAATGCCATATGTTTTTGTTCATTTTGCAATAATTATTCAACTCTCCATTGTATATTGGATGAAGCCCTCTGCACACTTTCGGTACGTTCTGTATGGGTACTACTCATTGGTCGAGGATAAAAAGTCGCGTACAAACTGTTGTGGTAGGGAATGCTGAGGATTCACGTATTTCGCGCATGTTTTTTGATGTACTCAAAGTAATATACCCAACTACCTCTGACGATGTATAACCTCGCGGAAGTGGTCTGCATTATCAGTCTTAGCGGCACTGTGAAACCAAACGGTTGACTCCCTAAAAATAAAAAGAGATTTTTCAAATACATTTTAGCTAAACATTTTCCGTTAAGTGTAGTTGATGTTTTATTATTGAAAATCTATCGCTTTTGTGAACTTACACAATTTGTAGTGCTGTGAAAAACATTTATCTTTTCAGTTTTAGTTTGAAGAAGGTAACTAATTTAATTTTTAATTAATTTTTTGTCGATTTAAATTAGTAGCAAAGAATCAATTACTTCCAAAAAAATATTATAAAGCGAAATAGAATGTAAAAATGTTAAAATTGCTTGCCCGGCGGTAAAACGGTGATTTAGTAAATTTTAAGAAAATAATGTTAAAAAAGTTATAATAAATATATAATTTGTTTCACTGAAATTGATCTAAGATAAAGTAAATTTTGTTGGGTCTAATTAAAAAAACACATTCAGAAACCATTTATATTAGGAGTAAGTGAAAGAAAATCAGTTCCAATTATTAGTTTTGGTAGTAATAAGGTCGTCTTCATATTTAAATCCGTGGCATTCATAAGGCTCGAAGAAGTCTTGGACCTACAAAACTTTTTACCTTCTCATTTAGAGACATTTGTTACAACCAATTCATTCGATGAATTATACTTAAAGAACAAATTGTGTGTGATTTGAGCTGTTTTTGAAGAATTGTGCTTTGACAAAATTTTCTATTACTTGGTTGATTCCTCTATTTATCATCCAAACTTAACACCCGAATGAAATCGCAAATTTAGTTCTTCGGCTTTACCGATTAATCTAAATTATAGTCACTTGGTTCCTTTAATCTTAGCTTTACATGTTATGCACATACGCGAAACTCGGTGCTAGTTATCCATTTGAAAATTAAGCAGATGCAAATGAATAATACGTTGGGTAAGAACCAAAAATGTAAATGAACAAACATACGAACCCGCATAATTTTGAATTATAAGAAACTCCAATTTCGCTGTTGTCGAATGAGAGAAGTTGAATATTTACGGACTGTAATTCGTATGGAGGATGAATATTATAACAGCCATAATTCGAAATATGAGTGAGGATGTCCAGTGGTGATAAGCTTTGACCGCATGGCTAATAAACCAAATCGTAAATTGAAATTAATTCGCTGGTATTTTTAGATTTATTTGAAAATAAAATTACAATTAACTAAAAGATAATAAATAGGTAGGATGGCTTTATTCAGATTCAAAAAGCAACAATTACCGCCGCACATAATAAAGTCAAAGGACCCTGTTTCTAATTCTCTGACATAGAACTCACCACTCATATATTCACGTTTAAGTCCTGGCGGCGCGACGGCGAAAGTGAAGATTACCGCGAAACAATCGAGAGGTACTTGCAATATAATTTGTGGGCGAACCCTCGGGCTGCACCGAGCTAGGGTTCACTTTTGGTATCCGATTATCGCGCGCAATTGTTTGAGAATATTAGAGAACCCTAAGGCCACCTTTCGTGATACACTAAACTCCAAGAAGTTACAAGATTAAGACAGCGTCTCTAATCTATGAAGAACATTATTATATAATTGTCTGCTTAGAATAAGATTTTTGGCGACATTAAAGCTGCTTAGAAACAGGTCAAAGAAAAAGTTTAGTCTACCGAAGGCCACTAATGAATTACCAATTAATATAATTATTATTTGTTAAGAAATCCATTTTAATTGGCACGTCAAATCATCAAAGGTCAATTAAGTTTTATATGATCCCGTAAGTATGCAGATTCTGCATGCCGATAAGACGTGGTCGATGTGACAAAAGCAAATTCTATGCAAAAAATCAAAAAGTAGCAGCTCCTCTTTTCATGTACATCAACATAATTTTGTTACAGGGATTTAATTCGGCCCGAAGATTGTGCTGAATAATTAAGATGGGCCGGCCGCGCTGTTGCTTGCGCCGTGGAATGAATCAATTTTTAAGATGGCAACGCCAAATTGGGTTTAACGGCACTTTAGTTGTAAGATGGTTTAAAATTGTTAAACGTTGTTGGTGAATAAACATCAGGCAGATTGACACAATAGGATTTACATAAATTTGAGCATGTTTTATTTAATCTTATTTAGCGTCAAAGGGAAGTGCGGATACACAAATTGTCAAGGATCGCCGTTGACTTAATTTGATTAAAGTAAATCTATATTCTTATTCATTCTTTAAGTAAGTACTGCTAGTCAATAGAATAACCTTTTAAGTCGGTTCTCATTAATGAAGCCGCCCAAAGCAATCAGTTAAAAGAAGGAAAATTTATTATTAAAATGCTATTAAATCTTAAATGAATGATTTTCTTTATTTGTGGCAATAAGATGCATATATTATGTTTGATCATAATATATTTCCTCTGTGCGGTAGAATTTAATGCCTATTTTTAATTGCAAGCTGAGATTGCTGCGTGAAATTTTACATTTATTATTCCTTTTGTACATTTAATTCATCACTTGATCTTGATTAAACAACACCTTATCTATTCATTCTTTACAGAAATCAAGTTAAAGTACTTTAAACACACTGTACAGCGAGTAATATATTCTAATTAATTTAATTACATACACATATAAAATTATAATAAAAATGTATAAAGAAATCTGATAAAACGGCATATTAACGCATCTTCAAAAGTTTTGAACAAAATAAACAGATTAAAAATGGGCAAACTTTATTGACAGATATTAATTATCCTTATGTGGAAACAAAATTTTCTTAATTCTCTTTTTCCGTTCTTTTAGGATACAATCGAACCAGGAAAATAAGGAACTAACATAACCACACAAATACTTATACATAAAAAAGGACATAATTACAGGTGAGATATAAAAAATATAGCAATTGATATATCATGTGAAAAATATTGTCTAAAATGCATTTTACTTCGTTCTAAAGATATTAAACTTTAACCATTATTTTAAACATTGAAATTACACCAAATTTCCATTAAAACGGCGTTAAAACTCGGACTCGATATCTCAGCCGCAGACCCACTTTAAATGTAAAATGTCCATGTTAAATCCTCTAAAAAAGTACGCCATTAATTAGTGCATAATTTGGCATAAAGTTGAAGGCGCATAGGCTATAATAATATTTACCCTAACCCTTGTATATAGGTATGACGTAAATACCACCAAAAACAATGGTCACCTCTACTCCTTACACCATTTATGGGGGTTCACCTGTTGATTGGGAGAATGTGTCGACGGTAAATCCAAAGCGGAGATTCGGATGATTAATAGTGTTGACATAATTATGCGTTATGACAATAAAACGAAATTGTTGTCCAACAAGGGCCGAAGAAATAATTATTAGGATCATTCTCTTTAAAAAAAATCGCGCTTTCACACACTTTTCACGAAATCTTTATTAATGGTTGTCTGTCGTGAGTTTGTTTAAAAAATATTTTAGTTGTTTGTCGATTATATTTGTTAATTACCAAGCATCAGCATCCCACCGATATATGACACTCTGGCGAGTTTAATGAAAATCTTGAAAATGCCATTTATCACTTGACACTGGGAGTGCGGCGTGACAATGGCTGATCAAGTCCTTGGAAGTTTCTCCATAATCTTTATGATCCCCTTGCCAAAGTTTTCTTTGCTAATGCGTCAAATTCAATTGTAGTTATCTTAACTATACTGTAATTGACCTAATTGTATTCGAATCCGCATTTTATTATTCACTTTTAATAAACTTAGCAGGGACCAGCGAAAAAGTTTTCTTTTTGGCGCAAACAAAATGTTTTCATTATGCAATTTTAGTATGAGTTGCAATTTGCCGTTCGTAAACACGACGATTTATCTCATGTTTATTGTTTACACTTGTTGCAATGTAAAACTGCATTCGTCAGCTTGTGTACGACACTTTTTGCTGACTATGTTCACATACTCGTAAGTATTTTTTGTGAATAAAATGGAGGCTGCAGCTCCATAAACAATCATTCAATAGTCATCTTTTCCAATGTTTACTCGAATTGTAATTCTGCTTGTACTTTGTGCAATAAGTTTATGTAAATATTTATATTAATTATAATATTCGCAACACTAGAAATTCGAAAAATGAATTGAAATGTTTTTACAATATTTATGCAAACTGAGATAGGTCAAGCATCAACAATCTTATCTTGCTAAAAATAAGTTAATAAAACATTGTAAATTCAAACTTTTCAGGAACTTTCCTCCCTCGCCGTTGTATGGACAATAATTTCAAAACATTATAATAATAGATACGAACAGGAGAACGTTTATATGCAAATGAATTCATTTTAACTTTTTTATCTTGCTATAAACTTTGCATCGCATCAATTGTTATGAGTTATCAATTATTATGTTAAAATGAGACAAATAATTTTAAAAATAGTCGTATTGGTGTCTTAGCTACATGTTAGCTTTCGAGAAATTTCTGTTATTTTAATAAAACTTATTTGAATTTTGTACAAATTGAAATGGACAATTAGCAGGAGCGTTCAAGTATAGGAGCTGAACATTCATGAATATTTATTTGTATATTAATGGAGCGGATTACAACTCTTCTAGGTGGCTGTCAGACATGCATATGGTTACTAGCTATTGGGAGGGGTAGATAAGATTACGATGACGTAATCGAATTTAAGATAAAAGTAACACTTAATTACTGCTTACAAATTCGCTGATTTGTTTATACAATTTTCTACTGCATT
>JANSTS010011265.1:35503-45806 GCA_026546915.1 Sylvicola fuscatus
GTTTTTCCTTGTGGGATATAGTAGCCTGGAGTGTTACCTTCATTAAATTTTCTAGCTGATCCGGCTAGCAAAACGTCTTTTTAGAATTTATAAGAACAATACTAAATTGACAGAATTAAATTTAAACAACCAAAATTACTGATTAGTGATTACTGATTATCAAAATCAATTTGCAGTTGCATTTATTTGTATTTGATTCTCATACAAAACATAAACCTCTATACAGACATACATAGCACACTTTAATGGTTATAATTTCAGTTGCATATAACTGGTTGAATTAGCTAATATGTTATACATTAGTTTAACCATTAGTCATTAGTCATTTGGACAAAATAAATACTTTGAGATTTAAAAATAAATTTCTAGCATATGCTCGTGACAGAGATCACACACGTACGCTGCTTGATAACATGTAGTGCAATTCGTTTATAAATAGATGCAATAATAAAGTAAATGATTGCCGAATTCGACATCAGTTGAATGATAACATCCCTTAGTTAGTGATACAAATCGTGCTCCAGCCAAATCGGTGTTCTATTTGGGCGATTGCGCCTCACATTGTCAGGATTCCAGTTTGGTTTCTTTTTCTTCCATCTTAAAATAAAAAAACAAATATTATAGGTTTTACGACTGTCCCCCAGTGCGGAAAATAATTACTTGTGCTCATTAAACTCCTGCCCAGCTATGGCTGCACAAAAAAAAAAAAGAATGAAACAAAATTAAAACAAAAACATATTCTTAAGTGGCATTGAGTGGACTTACATTTTCTTTTGGCTGCTCGATTGTGGCTGTGGGTTGCGAAATTGCTATCAGGTAACGCTGGAGACGAGGCATTCGTGGGATGCCTGGGAATTGTGCATGATTTGCCCCGACAATCCTTCAGGTGCTGTAGAGTATTGTGAAGGTACGTGCGTTCATCTGGCGTCAAGGACATGACGCGATTTTGCGTTTCGAACGGATCAGTGCGCAAATTATAGAATGTAATCAGGCCAGTGGTGAATTCGCAATACAGAAAATTATGCGTTTGGTTGATTGTACGTACACAGGAATATGTATTATTGTTGGCGTTCATACAGAAGCAGAAAGGATCATCTTTCCACAGGGGAGCAGTGCGCCAATGCGTGCTGTCGTGACTAAAACAATTCATACGCTCAGAAATACATTCCTTTTCCAGCTTGGCTTTGCGACTTCGTTTGCGCTCCTTTTTCTTCTGCCGCTCCTCCTTTAACTTGCGACGTGTCTCTTTGGCAATGTCTGGCTTAATTGGGTAGCTTCCGAATGGCGTCCGAACTTCTGGCTCACAAATACATTCAGTTGGATTGAGCGGTGCGTTCAGTCTGGTGTGTTGTGCTCGCGTGGTTTGCTCAAAATCAGTTGGCAGAAGTGATGTCCTAAATGGCTTCAATCCAAATGTTATGTTTGGTGACTTGCTGGTCAGCATCACGGTAGTGCTTTCAGTATAGGGGCTATTTGTTGTAAAATCTTCAAAAACAATTTCAGGGCGTTTAGACGACGATGGCTCATTAAAACGGGCAGTCGTATAATCTTCTGTTGTGCTTGACGAATCCGTTGAGGATGGAAATCTGTATTCAGTTGTTTGAGTACTAAAAACTGGCTTTACTGTGAAGACGGACTCCGTCGTGGAAGTGGATGAGTGTTCACGTCTCCTATTTGATAGGTGTTGACGTCCTTTATGGCGATTTGAAGAGTGAAGTAGATGATGGGACGGCTTAATGGTTGTCACAGTCGTAGTTGATCCCTCCGTTGAAGTGCTACTCATTCGATCAATTAAAACTGGATTTATTGTTGATGTTCTATGATGTGGCCTGTGATTATTTTTATGGGCTTGTTGGTGTCTACGCTCATTGGGCTTTGCTGTAGAGATATCGTGTTGCACAGGATGATGACGCTGATGTGGTTCTTCTGTTGTGGCATTTTGAAAACTATGTGACGACACGCTACCGAAAGCACTTCCGTCTTCATCGTCCTCTTCAGACTCATCGTCTTTAATGAATACTGAACTCTTTTCCCTTAAAATCTTTTTCATGCTTTTCAGGTTGGAGATTTTTGATTTCAACTTCTGAATCATCTTATCTATCTGATTTCGGCATTCCCTAACAATTTTTTCGTCCTTATAATTTATGTCGGTACAATTGATTTGACCAACCAGCGAAATGCAACAGTTTTCAAATTGGCTTTCATTATCCATCAATTCGTCTAGTGAGTGTTCAATAGTCTGCAGAAGAAAATTTGTTATTATTGAATAAAATAATTAAGTTCAACAAGAATGTATAAGACTTACTTGAATTTGTTTATTATGATCGACAACCTGTCGTTTTTGACGGTGAGTTCTTAAATGATTGTCTGATTTAAGGTCATTTTCAATGTTTTGCAATTGCGAAGACAGCTTAAGGAGCTGAATCATATCAACATTGGTCGCATCTCGATAAATATTCTCTGACCCCTTTACGTCATGTAAATCGATGAAATCATCAACAGATCTCTTTATTCGTCTGTCTGAAGTTGTATGATTGTGATGATGGTTTCTAAACAACAAGCAAACGTTTAAAAACCAATCAGAGTCTAACATGTTTCAAACCTACCTCTTACGAATTAATGGGCCTAACTCCCTCTCAGACTTAATTTTCGTGTAGACGACTCCGTTGGGTGTGAAACAAGCACAATTGCGGCGGTTCTGCGAATGGATTTTGTTTAACTCTGCCAGTTGCTTTTGCAGTTCCAACTACCGAAAGATTTCAATAATTGATTTCTTTCTACTGACTAAATACTTAATGAAAC
Organism: Sylvicola fuscatus; assembly: GCA_026546915.1. Lineage (NCBI taxonomy): Eukaryota > Metazoa > Arthropoda > Insecta > Diptera > Anisopodidae > Sylvicola > Sylvicola fuscatus. Next base: position 38,306 of record JANSTS010011265.1, read on the forward strand.
TAAACTTACATGAAATTTACATTTGTGCTTCCGCCATCTTCCATCTTCGTTGATGCAGCGCCACTTCTGTCCATTAACACAATTTTTCTGCATTTCGGGATCAGAACATTCTGTATTGAGACGTGCTACCTTGGATTGATACGACATGTGCTGGATCGGCAAATTGTTATCCAGCTGGTCCTGTTGTGCTGTAAAAGAAAATTGTAATATAATTTTACACTGAGAAATGTATTAGTCATACGAGTGTCATGGGGGTGCGATGACTCAGAAGGTTTCGCATCGTCAAGATGAGTAAAAATGTTCTCTTCCAGATCACTTTCCAATTCCGTATCATCTAAATGATGCTCTTCCAGGGAGATTTCTGATCCAATGAACGAAAAATCAATATGTCAAACCGTATAACTATAATTCAAAGTAAATACCTGCGTCATCATCGTCTTCATCATCCTCATTGTCAGTTTCATGTTCATGCGAGCTAAAATCGATTGGACGCTCTTTATGCTTCGTGTGTTTTGTGGCATTGTAATGTTTGTTCGCTTTAGCACTAAAACGCATCGCCGCTTGGCGTGCCCTCATTTCTGCAATTTGTTCGGGCGTTTCTCTGCGACCCGAACTTTCAATTAAAAACGTGTCTGGCCAACGGTCTTTAGCATTTCGATGTCTGTTTACGAGTAGAGGAAGGATACTGCGTCCGTCCATATGAGGAGGAGTTGGTACACCGCCAATATCGAGGAAAGTCGCGGCCAAGTCGACGTTTAGAACAATTTCATCGACGCTAATAAAATATTAGTGATTTAAAATGAAATACATATTGCCAATGGTTGTCAATGTAAATAACTTACACAGTGGAAGGCTGAATCCCCGGACCGCGCATCAAAAACGGAACACGAACATCAAACTCAAACGGAAAGCTTTTACCTTTAATCAAGCCAAATTGTCCCAGGTGATAGCCATGATCCGAAGTAAACACAATGTACGTATTGTCTAGCTCGCCAAGACTTTGAAGCTCATTGTAAACACGCTCCACGGCCACATCCACACTCTGCAGTGTTTGTAGCCGCTTCGTCATGAGGATGTCGGTAAAGCGCTTATGAACCGGCTGCATTGGCTGTGTTACTCGCAGGATCCATTGTTTATCCGGGTTTGGCGCATGATCATATGATGGTGTGCTGTTTTAAAAATAGATTAATGGCAGATGTTAGTCGACGCATTTATAGCGGTCGAATTCAAACATAATTACAATTCTGGAATGCACCAACAACTTTTTTTTGTTTGTTTTATGACTTGAATTTCGAAGCAAGACGCTATTTTGGGGTTCAGTTAGGCTAGAAGTACTTACTGGTGAGTTGTGACATTGAAGAACAAATGACTGTATTGAGGCGCTGAATCTTCTGGTCCATGGGGCGCTGGGAAACTCATAGCAAGCATCACCGGCTTCCGATAGTTTTGCTGTTTGGATTGCCTTAGGAAAGCAATTGAGTCATTTGCTATTAGATCGGGATAATAATCCTGCAAATAAATATTCAGTCGTAAGTCAATTCAAGTTATTTCTATTTTTGGTAAATTCTTACTTTGGCGTAATCAAATCCATGTTTAATTTTTTGTCCATTCATATTAATGCTATAGTTGTAGTATTTCGAATTCATAATAAGACCACCCCATTCACGCCATCCGGGAGGTATATAAGATCCGTTATACTTGTTCAAGTATTTACCGAAATAGCCAGTCCTGTATCCGGCGTTTGACAAATATGTCGCAAACGAACGAGTCTCGTGCGTTGCCTGCCATGTGGTGCTGGAGCAGTTGTCGTTATTTGTGAATACCATGTGATTGTGGACGTAGAGTCCAGTCAGCAGTGAGGATCTGGCTGGACAGCACATTGGCGTTGTAGTGTAGGCATGCCGAAACTCTGCTCCGCCATCACGCAAAAGTCTTAAGGTGCGCGGCATAAAGTTCAACGATCCTAGTTCGACGTCCTGGTCATCGGTTAGAATGAGTATAATATTTGGTTTGCGTTCACGCAATGGCAAGAACTGGTTGATTGGAGCATCGGCAGTGCTGCTTTGTTTCGAACGAACATCGGAGGTGGCGCGTTGACGCGACTCATGGGCGGACAATTCATTAAAAAACACCGATATTGTGATTACAAAAAACCATCGGCAGAGAGACATTGTTTCTTTCTTTTTCTTAATGCGGATTATTTTAAGAATTAAAATAAAAAGAACTAAATATTATCACAGATTTTTCGCCTAACTATTTTTAATTCGAATTGAAATTAATCTATAAACAGTAAACACACAGTTTTAGCTTCTTTTAAACGAGAGTTCACTGCGTATAAAGTGATCGCGCACGAGACGACTGAACGCGGCTAAGAGATGATGATGATAAAGGTTGAGACTTGAGAACGTCTGCGCTGGTGTCAGCCCGACAGCCTGCCTATGTTTTAGCGTACCATTTCGCCATCCAAGTTAATAAATGAACTTGTTTTGTACGTTCTCGCCTCTTTAGTTGTTGATAATTTTATTGAAATAAATGGCCGAGATGAAGAAATGATTCCATCATCGTTGTCAACAAAGGGAATATTATTGTCTGTGTAGGCGCAACCGGAAGCACTGTGGGCATCAACTTATGCACGTTTACATTTTAATCTTGAGACAACCACGCATCTTTGTCTGGAATTTAAAATGTGTTAAACAGTTAATTAGTTTATTTGTATTCTATATGATTTAATTTAATTTTACGCAACGACAATATCAAATACTTGAATGCAAAAATGTTCTGTCTCAAGGATTCTATGCTCGCGTGTAAGACGTTTATTCAACTAATTGAAGACGAGCGTATGATTGAAACCGAAATAACAATAACAAATGCAGTATGCAATCAATGATTTAACAGAGCGATGAACAACTCTTGAGCATATAATTTATTCAATTTAAAGTAATTCGCGTTTCAGGCAATTGGATTGATGATTCGAGGTAAATGATATTCACAAGTGCGAGTGTGACTTATGTATTTTTGCATGAAATGCAATAAATGCGATATTTTGTTCAACTCGCAGCAAAAGAAAAAAAGTTTGTGGCACAAAGCTGCTCCTCACGGTTGATACTGCATTTTACCACGGTGATATATGTTAATCTGCATAAAAGAAGCCATGCTGGATAGGAATTTAACAATTAAACAAATAGTTTAACCAGAAAATCTACATTTTTGCACCAATTTACAATCTGATAACGACGAAATAAACATAAACGAGTTAATAACTTTGGCAAACACGTACCTTCTCACTCAACATTACTTCGACAATGCACTTTTGCATAATTTTAATTTTCGTCGATTTTTCGTATATATGTGACAAATATATATAATAGCATATATATATGATTAGACATATATATATGTAATCGTTTAATTGTAACATATAGGTTTCTTAAGTAGTTTTTTGTATGTTAAGTACATGCATGTTCAAACTCCGATGTGCAATTACCAAAAAACGTGTAATTATATTAAATAAAATGATTTTATTTTTGTCTTTACATGTAATATCAACGTACGAATGAATTTATAATGAGTTTTTATTTAAATATTGTGGAATGTTTGTAGTAATATAAATTTTAGCAAAATTTCCTTTGAAGATCACCCGCTTTTACTTTATTAAAACTAGTAACAAATATAACTGATATTTTAAATTACGCGTTAACTACAAAATAATTGTTTACTTATTTGATCACAAAATAATTGGGCGGTTGTTACAGTTGTGCAAAACACATAAAATATTGCATAAGTTTCCTAATTCGCCTTCTTGTCTTGAAGGACGGTTTTTTCGTCCTCCGCTTCCAGCTCACCAATGCCGTCGTCAATTCGTGACTTATCGACAGGATACAACCACCGCTGGTACAGGTAAATGATGAAGACGATATCATCACGGAAGCAGGCGACGCGATGCGCTGTCGGCATTGTTATTATAAATGCAAAAATATCATCGATAAATGTGTTAAAGGCCTTGTACATGAAAGCGCGCCATGGCAACGACGCCACCGACTTCAATTTGTAATTGATGAACAACTGTGGAAGCATGAACAGGAATCCGAACGCATACACGCCGTTCACCATCGACGTTATTGTCCAGGAATACCAACTTTTGTGCGGCTGGTAAAATAGCGAGTAGACAGCGCCACACAAGCACAACGGATACAGCAGATAGCTTAAATATTTCATGGCGACTTTGTCAACCGCCTTCGTCAATTCCTCTGCTTTGCGAATTTTCAGGTTGACGTCGTCTTTCTTGATGCGCACACCGAACATACCAATCTCAATTTTCAGTATTTTTTTGCACTTCCATAATTCAATGATAGTGCCGACGCCTGCTGGACCAAGCACGAGCATAGAAGTGTTACCATCTAGTAAGTAGAGAAACACAATGACCTGGCTGAAGGCTCGCCAAAGGGTTGTCCGCATCGAGAGGCCCACGTACGTCCGCTTTTTTCGCCAGAAGCTTACCTCGTTTTTAAATGAAAGAAAGTCGAATAGAATCTAAAAAGAATCCAGTAAGAATAAATATTTGGTGGCATAAAAAAGGGCTCAAATGATTACGTGAACTCCTGCAACAGCGACAGTTCCACACAGTAAGTAAACATTAGTGTCAGAGAAAATACCCTTGACGTCATCGGCATCCTTTTTAGAAAAACCCATTTGTTCTAAAAACACAAATGCTTGTTCAACATGTAATAGAAGGCGTAGTTTCCCAATTCCAATGGGAGCGTAATTGAAAGATAATGTAAAGTTTTCTGAAGCCGAAGTTACCTCTACGAGATCGGACAGACGAACTTTCACAAAATCGTTTTGTATAATTGGAAGATATTCCATGTGGCGATTAACTCTGAAATATTACAAATGTTATTATTGGCTACGAAAATCTTTAAAAACAATTCCCACCTAATCATCCTGGCTAACTCAGGTGGAATATCAGCTTGAGACATTTCGGATTCATCACTCAAGATGGAAACAAATAACTTGCTTCTTAGATGTGTCTTCGGTTTTAACATGTCTTTCTGCTTCTTAGTCTGATTTTCATCATCGCCCATAAGATTAAAAGTGGCCGCTTTAGGTACCATGTACTCGGAAAGGGCGATTCGACGTACAACCGTTGGTCCATCGCGTTCAAGTTTGTTCCAATTAATTTCTACATTGTCAGCAGTTAAAACGACGTGCATATAAAGAGTACCATTTCGACGAACTTTCGATGGAACTTCAATATTCAAGTCACTGTGGAAAGCCAAAAAATTGTACTCACTTTACATAAACAAATATAGTAGCAGGTGAATACCTTGAAATTTCTTTTCTCGGATCAAATTTGTTGAATGATGCTATTTGGGTCGCTTCACCGCTTACTGGATTCGGGTGTGTGGATGTGAACAGAACCAGCTGGAGCGGTGGATTTGTTTCCAAAAATGAGGTAAAGCAAGGCTTGCCGGTGCATTTTAATGTGATAAACAGTTTTGCCAAGGTCCAAATTGAGTGACCAATGTATGCGGCAAAAATCACTGCTAAAATGGTGCCAGCAGGGAAACGCATCACTAGTTTTTCACTTAAGCCGGCATAAAAGATTGTGACTTATCTCCAGATTTCAGTCAGACTTTCAGTTATGACACGTAGCGGACGCGACGTTCAACTCAGTACTCTTATAAGTATTAACAAAAAGTAAAGAAACAACTTTCAATCGCATTTGAAAATATTGCTTGACGCGCAACTTTTGGGTGCCGTTGGGGACTGGGGTGCGGCAATTTGTAATATTTTGACATTTGTTTGGATGAAATGTATAGAAAGTATATATGTTGAATTATGGTCAATTTTCACAGACGCAATTTTAGTCCAAAATATCAGTTTGAACGCAACAACAAACAAACACTTTTGGTTTTATAGGAACTCTGGACTGGATAACATTCTGAATTTTAAGAATATTAATTTCAACTGCATTCTCATGTGTCATTTTTAGAGTCGTGGAACGATGGTTGTAATATGTTGTTTTTTCCACCATATGATTCTAGAGCGCTAGAACATGATCTTAAACAATTTAATTATAAATATTACTGTTATTTTGTGTGTAAAATTGTTTTTGAATGCTTACAACGCAATGAGTCGATTTCAACATCTTGTCCGGTTTGCTGGGCCGCTTGAACCTTTAAAGTTGCGAAGTTGCGCAGCGAATAACATTCGTATCGAGCAATCGTTTTTTTTATGGAGTCCATTGTCCTATTTTGCTGCAATCTTAAAGAATTCTCAATCAAAACCATAAAACAATAAGACATGCATTCTTTTTAAAATATTTACCTAAAGCAAATTCTTAAACAAATCAACACAAAAATATAAGAACACATTTTTTACAATTATTTATTAAATACTAAACGTACTTTGCTTTACCTTGAATTGTAATTCAAATTAATGTTAACATTAATTTGAAATGCAATTCAAGGTAAAGCAAAGTATTTAAACTACAAAATTATACAAAAGCCATTTTAAAAAAGATTTTCACTTAACCACTACTTAAATCGAGGCTGCAAACTAGCGCACATCCTCGACCATATGCCGGAACTCAAGCAACTCCTGATAGTTGCTTCGCAATTTACCTTGAACGCTCAACAGCTCAAGCAAATGGCAGTATAATTGTAGGATTTTGTCCTTGCGGGCAGTGATACGGTCCATATCGTGGTATCCTTCTGCTTGCAGGACATCGCAAATATTTATTAAACCATAAATCCGCTCTTTGTAGGCGTACGCATCTATTTCGATGGCTTTCTGTTTATTATATTCAGCCTCGAAAGTGGCCTGCTCGTACAGCCATGTCTCTCGCATGGATGCCTTCCAGTTGAAGCGAGCTGCCAGTTTCTCGAGCATCTCCTGGCGGATGAGCTCTTCGCGCAGAGCCAATTCGCGCTCATGTTCAGTCTTCTCCAGGCGCTCCCATGCCTTGTTAAGGTCGGAAATCCTCATCCCCTCCTTGGGAATGTAAGTTTTTTGATTGTTTGCACGCATATTTGATTGCAACGTCCACAGAAGCACCTCCAGATTGCTCTTCTCCACGAATTTTAGCGGCTTCTCAATGGTTCGGTAATTAGAAAATTGCAACCACTGTTGTTGCACTCCCAAAAGCGAATTGGAAAAGGCGCGCTCGTCCAACTGCTTGATGGCGCTTTCAATCCACTTTAACATATCGCTTGTACACTTCAGATAGTCTTCTCTCATCTTTTCATTCTCCATCACAAAAGCGATTCGCTGAAAATTCACTTTTTTTATGGCTTTTTCCCGTTGACCCCACATAAGCACTGCTTCCTTCACTGAAATCGTCTTCTTAATCTGCATCGAAATTAATTCAGACATTCTCTTAAGTTTTTTATATTATTAATAAATGATGAAACAAAAGCTATGACATTTTAAAAATTTTAAGGACTTACAAAAATATATAGATCTACAAAGTGAATAGAATACAAAGTGTGAAAAATTCATA
>JANSTS010011276.1:0-19384 GCA_026546915.1 Sylvicola fuscatus
AATTTAATTCAATGTTAATATTCATGCGTAGCGAAGCTCGCCGGGATCCGCTAGTGCTTTTTAATAAAATGAATGTTATTTTGTCATCAGATTTTTTTTACTTTTTATCTTAACGATTTTGTTTGAATTTGGATTTTATATAAAGCGATAAAAAGATATTTCAAAAGCTCTTTTTGCCGTAACAAACATACGAAGATTAATATGGGTAATTTCTCACCACAGAGCATTCATATATTTCAATAAATCAGATGAAATATGTTTTAGTGCATTAATTTCCATTATCCTAATGATATTTAAAACAATAAACTAATTAGCACATACATATGTGTACAATTAAATGTGTGAATTATGGTTATCGGGTATCAAGGCATTCGATATTTTTAAAATTCATGTGATATATTTATAAATTGAATTTGGGGGTGAGTAATGACTATACGATAATTGTTTAAACAATATAAATTTAAAAATATTACATATTTCTCATTATTTGTCTGTTTGAATGCATCCTATTAAGTTTTTGACGATTGTGAAAATCCATTACAAGGAAAAGGAAGAAAAATCAAAGCTGCTCGTCGCAGCATAATGTTTTCGTAAATTTTTTTCACTTTAGCTGTTCAAAAATCACCCATTAGTATCAAAGGAAAACAGACGATGGAAGTCGTTTTGTTACACGCTTGTAAAATACGTTTTTATTCGCTTTTTTCCGACAATTGTGAAGTGGCTTTGTTTCATCTTACAGTGTACGTATGGCAACATTGCGATTTATGTTCAAAGCGTTTAATTTAAAGCCTGAATCTGCGAAACGCCTAAATTGTTATAAAATGACAAACGCTTTTGAATTTCGGTGTTATTACATTTTGTTGCGCGAGAAAAAAATTCAATTCTTTTGAAAGCTGGCTTCAATTCCAAACAATAAGCGACATCTCGTTTTGTATCCACTTGTAATTATGTGTTATGAGCTGCGCCTTTGTCGGCACCGAAAGCTAACAAAATGTGTATACTAGCAAATTCACAAGCAAGACATGAAGTCCTGAGATGATTCATGGGGATGATGAATTTATTTATTGTATGGCAAATAAAGCGAAAATTCACATAAATTTCACAATGGACGGCAGTCAATTCTGAAACGTGCTTCGAATTTATTGATAAATTTTTATTTGAACGGGATGGCGCGGAACTGACGTAGTATCTGTTGGCGATGCTCTTTTCCAGACTTTCATATGTATGGTGTGTTTAAACGGGGGATCAAGTGGGAGTGCCTTTCGTTTCGTCCTTTTTAGGGCAATCCACTTTACTGAATGATTCATTGCGAATACGGTAAAATATGTTATAATATTAAAAATTAATATTCAATTGGCATTTTGTTTATATTTATGTATTTTTTACAAAGAGACACGAGCACTTTTTTTGAAATCATAAGTTGTAGCGAAAGTGGAAAATTTGTTGCTGCTGTTACATTATTTGTTAACATATTTAATGAGTTCTTACTTAATTCAGATTAGCTTCTTTTAATGTAAGATAAAGCATATATGACGATGTCAAAATGAATATTTTAAAGATCTAGTTTTCGCAGAAAACCCAAAAATATCCAAACTTTACTGTTAATGTAAAGATGATATTAGAAGACAAAACTCAAATACTTTCATTTTCCAAAAGATCTTAGCATAAAGGAATTTCTATCCCTAAAATCCGTTGTACAAACTATGTAGTGAAAAGGTGTTTAAACCTAATTCCGCACTCTCACTAGCAAAAGAAATTACGAATTAAAATAAATAACAATTTAGGATGTGTCTAGCCCCACAAAATCCCCGAATCGAAATTCCATATATAGAATGCTCCCAAATCCCCAAAAACTAAAAAAAAAACATACACAAGCGACACACGTCCCTACGTGCGTCGAATTCAGCAGAAAATTGAAGCGTCCAATTCACACAACTGTAAGGTTATTCTACCGCAAATAACGTGCCATTGTCTTGGAATGTGCAATCTATATACGTATGTATCGAAACTATAAGAAATTCTGCGCCGTATGTATATGTACAAGCACCTTCCACATGAAACCCTTTACATCCTTCGATGACGGCATCCTTTTAGTTAATTTCGGCATTTGCACAATTTACTCGTACGTACTGACAAAATGTGTGGACCGCAAAAACATATGCACATATATGAGCGGACATTCCACATCGCATCCTAAAAGCCAGTGTAGTTGCAAAAAAGCTAAGCTTTAGAAGATGTTTTGCGGTCCTTCAAGTTCATTATACGAATGAGCAGAGTACATATATGTAGGGTGGAAGTTATTGCCAGTTGTTTTTGCTAAGTTGCGAAGGTGGAGGCGGACTTTGCATGCACATTTCTTAGGAATATGTGTTGCCCTTTGGCAAAATATTTATACTATTTGCACGGCCATCGGGTGAATTTGAACTTAGCCTTTGTGAATAACCAAAATGCTCATGAATTCATACATTTTATTCATATATGAATGAAGCCAAAGGGTTGTTGTTCAAAGTGATGAGATGATAAGTTTAATGATTTTTCTTTTTGGTGGGTTATCAAAGAAGATACATTTATAAAAGGTGTGGCAAAGTATCTTAGATGTTTTAGTCTTTTAATGAGAACCAAATTTGAAAAAAGATGGTACATAACAAAGAGGATGATTTTTAGCATTAATAAAAAATTAACATTTTTATTTTTTATTGTTGCTAAGTTCGTTTATTTATAGCTGACAATGTATTTGAACATGCTTTCGTTTTCATATTAGATTAAACCTTCCATAAATGATGATAAATTTAGATGGAAATTCACAGTAGAAATGTAAAAAGAGGACGAGGAATTTGAATGGATTTGGATTTTTAATAGTTCTCATGCCCTACTAAAATTATCTCATTTATTGGGATGTTCATCTAACTAAGCAAAACGAAGAGTTTACCCCAATCTACGCAAACGTAGAAACATTTTAACTTTGCGGCGTCTTTTTATTCGGCCGTTTTGATTAAATTTCCTTCCGCTTTTGGCACATTTTCGTTTGCAATTATATCTTTTTGCAATTAGTGGATGCCCAAAGTCGATTTGGCTAATTGAATTACCGACCAATTTCGCTCAGCCAAAATGGGGTAATGAACTTTTGATAATAATATCATTAATTTTACAATATCGTTATATAAGTTAATTATCTTGGTCTTAATTACTTTTTAAATTAGTTGCATTTACGGGCTCATGTTGTACAATGTGGCACTTTATCAGTGTAGGGTTGGGTTTTACGTTTTTTTTGTTACTATTTGAGTTGAAAATGTTTTACACGCTTTCATTAACCAAATATACTTTTTATATGGTACTTTGGTGTATTAGTTACGTGCGAGTGATTAATAGACAAATAATATAAAGGTATTTACAAATTTTGTCAGTTTCGGAGACTGAGGAAACATGTTTTTGAGCGCTTTCATTTCTGTATTGTTAAATTCAATTACTAATAAATAAAAAAAATTACCTGTGAAAAATGTTACTCCAAAGTCCGAAAATGTCAGTCGTTATTACTAAAATGAAATAAATTTGAAATTAGTACAACAAAGTTTCTAAAAAAGAGTCTTATTGAATACAATCATTTTTTTATGGATTTTTAAATATGTATTAAAAGAAAACTACAAAACAGCATTCAATGCATGTAATCATAAAATATAAATATGAAATTTGGACATGAGAAATTCTAAGAAGTGGCCCACAAACCTTACACGAAATAATGTTAAGTGATCGAACAAGAAATTCCACTTACACGCCAAGACCCAAACTGAGTTACCCTCTTGAATCCGTAACGATGATGTCGATATATGTATGTATAACAGCCCGAAGTCACAAGTGCCGTGCGTCCTGAATGCAGGAAAATACCCTTTTGCTTCTCTTGTGTTAAACACCATTCAACAAAACCACCTTTAGTAAGGACAGGCCGCCACGTTCGCATGTATAAAATTCAACAATATTTAATAATATTGGTAGTCTTATAGAAATATTGCACGAAATCAGCAAGAACAAAGGATGGGGTATAAAATTGTTACGTTAAGGGATGTTTGAGCGTTGAATGACCGCTGGGTGTATGTAAACAACTTCATGCATGGCGTGCTTAAAATTAGATTGCTCGAACTTATGCGATGCCTATTGCCTACAAAAAATGCAGCATTTGATTTAAAAATGCATTACAAATAATGGGGTTGGCAGTTCATTGTCAGCCCCTTAATGTGTGTATTATATAAAGATGGGGTGTAATAGGGTGTCGTTACAACGGCAATAATACCTCTTAAATGGAGGAGTGGGCTGAGCAAATTATGGAAATATTTACGAAAGTCACACCAAATATTGTCAAAAGTTTCTGTCGATCAAGAAGAACAGCAGTTGAAGTAAAACCCCCGAATTTAGGCAACAAAAAGAAAACCTGCAAAATTCCATCAACAAATAAATTGTCATGAATAAAACATTTCTTTCTCTCATCGTCAACGTTGGAATTTCAATTTCATTCTATGACTGAGTCTGTGTTTCCAATCAAGATCTTTATATGATTTTCGATTTGGACGAGATTTCCTATTCTCTCAACTACCCACCCACCCACACGCGGCAGTACAGCTACTCAATGTTGTTCTGCTGATGGAATTACTGCTTAAGCACGGATATTTATCCGAAGTAGACTAGCTCACAACATTCGTATTATTTCTCAATCAAACACATCATCCCAATGTTAACAGGACTATATCAGTAATCACATTACGTCTGTCGTCACTCCCACACACGCACGCAAAAATACATTGTCCCATAAACGCATATCGAAGGCCCATTAAATAGATTGCTGCGATAATCCTGAATGGCGCGCGCTTCTACAACTCCACTGTCATAAAAAGCTCGCTATGCTTTCATGAAAAGCTTCCCACACTGCCCGAAAAGCGTGTATTCGTGCACGCCTGCAAAGTCTTCGTTGTAAAATGTAGACTGTAAACTGTTGACGGTGTTCTGTGTTTATTTATGGGCATTATGTTGATACTTTTTGATTATGTATAGCTTTTATGTTTATGAATATGGAACGTCGATAAAATGGAACATTTGGTTGAATTATTGATGGTGTGCAGATATTCAAATTGAACGGCTCTGTATAAATAAAGGCAGCAGGTATGCATTTGAATAGTATTTAGTATAACTGATAACGGCTATTTTTGTGTCATAAATTTCTTTTTTAAAGCTAGCATTACATAAATTGTCAAATATTTCAATACATAATTACAAGGTACAAATAGTTGTAAGATAATCATAATCATATCTACTTGTTATTAACACTACTGAAACATATATACGAACATTTACCTGATCTCAGTATTCATTCATATTTTTACTTTATAAATAATAATTATCAACCGAACACATGTCTCGAAACTTTATAAATCAAATATTTTAAGTATCAAGATATGATTATAAGTTGACACCAATCGTTCACATGTGCTTAATTTGAGTGATCAATTTTAAATAGACACACATTGTCACATAGATAGATGAATCTTTCAGGTTTATATGCCAATTCATATCAGCCGCACGCGAATCGTTACGTTATCACAAAATTGACAAAGCTGGCGAGTTATTATTGCCGAATGTCGTAGATTTGTAGATAAAGTGTCTGTGAGAAAGTGGCTTCTGTCGTAGACTGCAGCCAGTCAGTTTGTGAAAAGAATCCGTGATAAAATGGCTTTAAAAGCCTGTTTTCTATTAATTTTATTTATTCTCGGTGTAATTGAAGTGGCCACTGGCATACAAAAAAATAATATTACTTCGAACAATACAGATGGATATAATGATGGTCAATCAAGGTGGATTAATGTGATCTTATATCATAAAAAAGTTAAATAAAATCAAAATATTGCCTTTCTTACAGTCTGTCAATAGACTGTCCTTCATTAGAAAATGCCGATCAATTAAGAATCAGTGATTTTGTCAACGCCTTAGTACATCCATGTCGGTATAAAAGCTTCGAAAAGCCAAATGGTGCGTGTTCAAGAAACAAATGAAGTGTTTTGCCAGTGATTAATTACATTATTTCTTAAACAGTTCCAGTGATTGATGTTCATCACCGCATCTATATTTACAATCTTCAAAATATTGAAACAAGAAATCTGGTCTTGAAACTCCATACGCTTTATCAAATGCGCTACGTTGATCCGCGCTTGGCATTTGAACATCTGGCACCATCTAGAACTGAGCCGATACTAAGTTCAAGGTTAAGGGATCGCATTTGGGTGCCGAAAATATTTTTCGCCAATGAAAAGTCCACCCGAATACTAGGAACTAGCCAAATGGATGTACTGGTGTCAATTTCGCCAAATGGCACAGTTATTGTGTTGGAGCGTGTGGAAGCTGTTTTAAACTGCTGGATGGATATGGGCAGATTTCCGTTCGATGAACAGAAATGTGAAGCTGTTTTTGAAAGCTGTACAATCATAATATATAGCTTTATTCAAATTTACTATTTCAATGAACAATTTTTTTAGGGGTTTTTAATTCATCTCAAATGTTACTTCATTGGGAAGAAGAAGCGCCTGTCCAAATGCAGGAACAAAAGTTACATGCGACTGAATATTCACTGCGAAATATATGGACCAACGAGACATTTATTGAAGCTTCTGATAGAGACTTAAGTCGAGGAGCTTTCGGTAATTTGTTAATTGCGAAGAAAAGCTCATTAGTAATAATTTAACACAAACACTTACAGTTGGTAATTATAGTTCTTTGATGTTTACAATTCATATAACACGCACCATTGACTACTACCTCATGAACTACTTTATTCCATCCATTATTTTGGTAACCATTTCGTGGATATCGTTCTGGATACAGGCAGATCAGACTGCTCCAAGAATCTTGCTGGGTACGAGCACTCTTTTGACGTTTATCACATTGACAAATGCTCAGGGCAGCAGCATTCCTAAAGTGAGTTATATTAAAATGTCAGAGGTGTGGTTTTTGGGATGTACAGCTTTCTTCTTTGCGTCATTACTGGAATTTGCAACAGCTCATATCATTTGGAGAAGGAAGGATATGGTTACGATTCACAACGTAAGTGAATAATACAAACATTTGAAAATATAAAACATATAATTGAACAATAGAAATAATTGAGAACACAAATTCAAATACAGCTAAGTACGCTTGAAGTGTTGAGCACAGCTATCCATCAAGAAAAGGATACAAGGCGTCCATCTTACATTGAAGCAGCTAATCAGAAACGACGATTAAGTAAAGCTTTGCTACAGGAGCTTAAGCCAGCTGTTCCTCAGGTACATTACAAATGTTTTAAGTCAATTCAATATTTAACAAAAAATATTTCTAAAGAACACCTTAGACGTTACTACTGAATCGTCAAGTGAAACAAGACCTCATATCAGGACGAATATTAAACCACCACCTGATGTAATTCCACGCACTCCTCAAGAGCTTTCCCGCTTAATTGATGAAAGATCACGAATTATTTTCCCATTATGTTTCTTGACATTCAATTTAGTTTACTGGACGGTAGCATATTCGCTAGGAATTATGTAAATAAGTCCACGAAATGATGTTGTGAAATTCAAAATAAATGTAAGATTCACTAGCTTAAGTTAAAATGTGGAAAGATGTATAATTTGTCAGTATTAAACGAAGAGATAATAGCTTTTCTGCGTCACAACGCTTTTGTTTTGGTAAACTCTCACAACTCATGTTGGTGATTGTCATTATCTTAAATTGTGATAATGACGTTCTGATTAAGATAACGAATTTTGTGATGCCGTGAGATCAACTAATTAGTCATGAAATTAGCCTTTGGATTGTGGAAGAGTCAACATTTAGACAATTTTATTTCTACAGGGAGCTGTTCGTTGAGCGGGGCTTATGCTCTGTAAATCTGTAATTGCAGATAGCAAATTTTAACATTTTATCTATTTTATAATTATAGATAGATAGACAAATCGTATCATTTTTAACCTTTAAAAAAAACTTCGTCCTCTCCTAATATTTTAGTTTATCATTAAAAAAAAGTACTTGGTGGGTAAATCTAAGAACATAGTCATAAACACCAAAGATTCATTGGCATGTTGAAATCACTGCAGAATTTTGCAAATACATTCACTACTATCCAAATTGAATCACCTGACACTGAGATACTATGAAGTACAATAGCGAATGAAGAAAAGCCCCTAAATCCTTAAGATAAGGCGCTTAGCAGTGTTGCATGTAAACATGTCACGCATTTCATTCGCTATTATAATACAGAAAGATATGCAAACAATTCAAGGACTTGAAGCACACAGTGCCAAAGCCACGGTAATATAGTGGAAGATTATATTCATATAGCATCCAAAGTGTGTGATCCAATCTTACTGTATATAGAATCTTTACTTTCTTATTCCGTTCGCATATACTCGCACATTTCGAATAAGCAACGATCTTTTCAGAGATGCATTAAGGTGGCAGAAGAAAGTTGAATGAAGCTAGATGCTAAACTTTCAACCATCTTGAATACAAATTTAGGTTTATACAAAACATTACTGTTATAGATGTGAATAGTGATTGAAAAGACGTTTTGATTAACTTGAGTTTATTGTGAGATTGTCACGTATTTTAAAGATGTGAGTAAAAGAATTCAAAAGCATTTGCGTGTAAAGTGAGAATTAAGAAGTCATTGAATCTGATGCAATTTGTTTCTTACAAAACACTAGCATCCGTATTGAACCGGCATCCAAGCCAAAGGAGGGCGATAGAAGTTAGCACATGTAAGACTATATTACACGCCGTCAAGTTAATTTACTCTGCCTCTCTAAGGCTAATCTTTATGGGGCACTTATTGCCATTTGGTGCCAAACTTGAGCACAACTTTAACACACATACACACACATACACACACTCACACCTCGACTACTCTGCCCACCAGCCGGCAAAACAATAATTTCTGAAAGGCGTACGGCAGTTCATTGTGTGCATTTGGTGAGGTAGAAATCACACCCAGCAGTGCTCTTAAGCGCTCACCCAGCAGATATATGGGCTACTTTTCCAGCAGTTCACATAAATTTCGACTTTCTTCACCTACATAAAAGAAATCAGATCAAACATAAAACAAAAACAACATGCCCACTCATGATTTCTACCTCCCCATCCAAACGAATTGTTTTCGGTCGATTTTGCTTCAGTTCGCCTGTGGTGTGTTTGTGTATTTCCTTCCATTTGTTTAATCCATTTGAATCCTATTTAAAGCAATCAGTGACAAGGAAAATAATGAAATCCGTTTGCATAAATTGATGTTATTCAATTATCCCATGTAGCTACATTAATTAACAAACAATTGCCATGAACTAGGTATCCTTTCTCTGTGGATGACATAGCCGGCTGCAGCTGATGTTACAGTTTCCCAGCGACCACTATAATTCTCCAATTAAACATCTCGGCGACCTATTGACAATGATTATTGATTATGATGAGAATATATGAGCATATACCATACATAAACACATAGCATGCAAATACTGTTCATTAGGGCACATTTAATTATTATTGTAAATCTCTATGCTGTTACTGCCAACTCAATTTGATGTTTGTTTGAGACGAGGATTATGTAATACACATATTGAATTTACCATGTAATGGGTTAATTGAAATTTAAATAAGAATTTATGAGTTACTTAAAGTTGTCTTGGTAAATGCAATTATGTCTTCAGAATTCAATTACTACACCAGATTTAGACGTTGTGAGTGCTCATTTCATAGTATTGACTTTTTCGACAAGATTTACTTCTTATGGTCTGGTGAACAAAAAACTTTAAATTGCTTATGATATGATCAAGCAAACTAATACGACAATGTTCAAAAAAAAACCGAACAATCACAGCATCAATACCTTTAAAAGCTTTCCGCTAAACATCCGGCAAACACCATCCTAAGTGATCAATCACGAAGGTAAACTCCGCAACACAGATAATATAATGACTTCTTGACTTTGCCAGCTTTTTTATCAAACGCGCATATTCTCTCAAATAACTCCATCGCACACACACACACACACACACACACACACACTAACCATTCATACATGCCGGCATCGCGTCCTAGCTTTTCCTTTTCCTCCAGATGAGCGTGATTTGCGTCGCATTTAAAATGATAAATGATCCGTAATAATATTGGCAAGCACGTACCATTATCGATTCAATAAAATCAATCACCCCCCGTGACTAGCCCATGTGAATGTAACACCCACAGCTCACCCCATCACTGCCAACGATGCTTTAATCAATCAATTATTTCTGGTCGACCTTCATCCAATTTCCAATGTCGATGTCATTCTATTTCGGGAAAGGTCTTCTGATGCAATGAATTTAATAATTTGAATGGAATTAAGCTTAAAGTTATTTTTTCTAATTAAATGACTATTTAATTTATTACATTTTAACACCACCCTTTAAATGTTATATACTTTGGCGTTTTGCAGAAGCTTTCGCGACTCAATGAAATATTGTACATTTAAATGAAAAGTATTTCCCAACTTGCGCCACTCCACAAAGCCAAAGCTTTGCGCTCTGCTACACCCCTCAACAGCGCGAAACAATTTTCACGTGTCATCCTGTAATTCCATACACACACCTTGAGTTTTCGCATGTTTTATGAGCGACATAAAATGAAAAGTAGCGGCATTCTCGCAAACAAAAACGCAAAATGCTCCTTTTGCTGTGTAGAAAAATCCCATTTAGATAAAAATGTAATAAACGATTATTATGTTTCGTGAGTGGAGAAAACTTATTTTCCATTCAACATACAGCCCGTACCGCACAAGCGTCTCGAGACAGATCGCGCTTTGGTGACAGACGAAGGGGCTGGACTGCGACGCGACGAACTCTGGGGGTAGAATAACGAGGCGGTGAATGATATAAAAATAAGAAAAAGCTGAAAAAATACACCAGTGAAAATCGGTGACGAAAAGAACAAGAAGAAATTCGTACATCAGAATGAGCTGAAATAACAGGTGAAACAAGTACGTGAGTAAATATTTACACAGATTCTATTTCTTGTCGTATCAAAGAAGGAAGAAGAGGAAAAATTGTGTCTGCCAACTTTCGGCGGCGGGGATGCTGAACGTCGGATTATATAGGCGCAATCATAGCCGCGATGGAACTGTGTTGAATGCTTCTGCATATCAACAATGCGACGAACATTGGGGGTGGGCGGTACATTGGGGTGTGGGTTCTCAAATTTTCATTTCAGTATGGTGATATTTATTTCGTTTTCTCGCTTTACATTACACAGAGACTTCTCTTTGTGTGTTGCTCTGCTAGTAAGTCACACGACTAAGGGATGAAAACAATGATGCTGCGTTAAATCAGGTAAATACACACATTTTCTTTTGTTTTTTTTCTCCGCCTCTGTTGGGCTTACATCGTTTTTCTTTTTTGTTGAAAGTGAGACGCGATAAGAACTGGTTTCTTATGGCTTGCCGCATTCTTATCAGATGGAAATTTAGAGGTGACAACTTTATGCAGTCAAGGGTTTGTGTTC
The DNA here is from genome assembly GCA_026546915.1 of Sylvicola fuscatus. Classification (NCBI taxonomy): domain Eukaryota; kingdom Metazoa; phylum Arthropoda; class Insecta; order Diptera; family Anisopodidae; genus Sylvicola; species Sylvicola fuscatus. Next base: position 11,542 of record JANSTS010011276.1, read on the forward strand.
GCTTTTCATTTCTTTGCATGTTCAAGAAGATTCTGCATCTTCAGGTAGTAAATTATCAGATGTAATCATTTATTTTGTGTTTTTCTGAAAACACTTCAATATTTACCTAAAATCGAAATAAATGCTCAACTTGACTAGTTGACAATATTGAATTGGCCATATCTCTTTCACTTAAGCTTAATCAATATAACAATTACAAAGGCACGAAGTATAGCCCCCAAACAAATTACCAAACTCCATTGCTACTCAATTTAAATGCAGTACCCTAGATTACATTGTGTTTAATAGAAAATATCTTCGCAACCACAACAAAATTCAATTCCGGTTTACCTCCAGGCGAATTCATCACAACAGAGCTACCACAAGAGTTTTACCAAGATCAAGGAACAAAGTTTCGGCTTCTTTTTTTTTAAATACATAGAAATAAATATGCAAATTGCCCCATCGCGTTGAGATGAGATATTGATGCGTTACTGACTTTTGTTTTCCCCTCACCACCTAGATTCCACCAGAAAAAGCGCCTGAAGCTCAATGTCCCCTTGATGTTGCATGCAATAGACAAAAAAAAAATCCCAACTGGTAGCCAATTTCTCAACAGCAAACCAACCCCACAACACCCACAAGAGCCCAGGGAGCGAGTGTACTCACTTAATCTTCGCGCTAAAACGAAATGATGATGCTCGGCTCCATTTGAATTTTAAATTGATTTAATTTTGTCTGTATAGACGTCTCTAATATGGCATGAGCTTTAAGCGGGGGTGTAAACAAAAAATAAAATAATGAAGAAGATGAAAAAAGCACGTAAAACGGTAGAACTTAGATTGATGTATTGTGCGAGCTCATTTTCGTAAGCAATTTCTCAGTGAGTCAGTGTGGTTAGCCGGTGGCAACATACGGACGGTGGAGATGCTCCTGCAGTGCATATAATCAGGGAAAGTCTAAAAAGTGGTTAAACTGAAAATGAGCTCCTTTATTACCAATTTTCCAGCAATTTTCCGACATAATTTGATTTAAAAGAATATATACTTAAAAATATAAAGATTCGCTTCACTATTCTATTCGTGTACACTGTTTGGTTGAGTTCTTTTTGCATCGTAAATAAAATGTGAATTTAAGTGAAATAAAAATTTCCATTGAAATTACATTTGCGCCGAAGGGTTTCTGCGCCATCTTCTGAGTTGCATAGCTTTTTTAACGTTTTATTTGCTTTTAAGTCAGTCAGCTTTGTAGTGGTTGGCAGTAAATATGACGCCCACTGTATATAGTTAATTTGAAACTTTACTCTAAGAAAACAGAGACAATATATAATGTGTTTAAGGTGGTGCTTAAAGCCATTGAGTATCAATTGAGCGCGAGTGTGAACGCTGAAGCTTTACATAAGTACAAAATGACGCTATAAATATAGAGTGCATAGGGACGTGCGGAAAGCTTTATGAAAGTGCGGTGGGGTAATTTGCAGAAAAGTCTGCACAGTATCAGCATTTCATCCAAGCAAAGCGATGGCTTAATCAGAAATTTACGAGCAACCGGTCCAGTTGATACATTGCAGAGATGTTGATCTAGCAAATAACCAGGCATATACATGACGGCAGTTTCCCGTAACACGCGTCTCTAGATGCGCAGAAATTCGTGCTGCTTGCTTATTAGCTGGAAGCATTGCAGACACGAAAATCACGTATGATATACTCCAACCCTATAACTATGCCAATAAATTGCAACGCAGATCCGTCCTCATTCCATCACAGCGCATTTCAACGCATATCGTATAAGGGTGCATTTCCACTGTGTTGTCAGTCCTTCAATGCCTGAAGCTTTAATCCAAATTAAGGACAGAAACACGCAGGAACACATCAATGCCGTCCGAATTGTTGATTTTAATTGATTTAACATCACGCTTAATTTAAAATTCAAAGTATTTTCAGGGTAAATGTTATTGACTTAAAGCTTTTTTATGGTAAAAACGCCGGTAGCGATGCTTTTTCGGCGACTGTACAATGGCCATGCGTATGTGTACATAACTCATTGTGCGATTTAGATTTAGGACTTATCCGACAACATAATTCATGTTGCAAAACCCATTTGGTGCATCATTTTTTATGCTGTTTAAGAGTGCGACAGTCGCGCGACAATTATTAATCATTCCTTTGCAACACTCACCCATAGTGCAATGATGACATATGAGGATAGGTGGCTGAGTGTGTGTGCGTGTGTGCAGAGCTTTTTACAGTGGCTGGATGTGAGCAACTGTGGCTCATTGTTCCCATTTATCTTTATTTGGCTGTCACATTTTGGCGCTTATTAGGACTGGTTTTACAAGTATTTGTGTGAATTCCTTAGAAATATGTCAGATGAAGTAAAAATCAATGAAAATTTCATCATAAATTAGGATTATGTGGAGAAGATCATGTGTTTTCAGCATTTTCATAATAAGGAATGTTATGACTGAGCTCAAGCTCTTGACATTTTTTGAAGGAAAAACGATGAGTTATGAGCTTTCGTTTACTTTTTAATTACTTTGTATTTTTTGCATATAACAAATTTGCAAAATTTAATACGTTCTTATATGAATGATCGCCTTGATATTTTAGCATAAAAGACATTTTTGATGAGTAAATACAATCAATTTTCCATTTTAAGGTAAATTGAGAAGTAGATGCTGTTTTTTTTGGAGTCCTTTATTTATCGCACGAATTTAAGATGGTCAGCAAAAATTTTGAATTTGAAAATGTTGAATTGAGTCTACGCGACGACTGCCAATTTATCTTCTCACTTTACGGAATTGCTTACTCGTCAAATTGAAACGCACTTTATTTACTCTAAACATTGCAATCACCTGAAGCTATCAAATGGTTTGATACAATTCAGTTGATTTGAGACACTACTACCCCTATGCATACTGAGCAGAGTTAATAAACGACAGCACATATAGAGTGAGAAAGCAGTGAATTTGTAAACATACGCACACATCAGCTTAAGTGCACTGTGGTGTGCAAAGGCAACATTGCTATTTTTCATCTCGACCCTACTTTTCCCAGCCACGGCAACGTCCGCCCCATCAAATTCCAAGTAGGTCATCAGTTTTCTTGTTTCAGGGCATATCAGACATCTTCAATATTATCCAAAGATGCCGCTGCACACCGCCCTCCCACGCAACCAACCCATAGCCACCTAAAGGATATCGTTGTTTTCTTAAAGTTTATTTGCTGAAGACGGTTCCCTCGGCATTCAGAATCATAACATGTAAAGAGCGATCCCGGTGGGAATTTGCCACGCCGTGTGTTGTACATATTATACCCTTTTATTGCACATTTCATTTTGTGTATGGGCGACCCGGACGCCCGTCTTACTTCAGCCTTCTGATGTGCACATTCATTTGTTACCCCCTTCAAATATTGTTTGCAACAAGTCATTAAATATTAACAGGCCCGTTCAGCAAAGTACTGCTGACTGTACTTTCAGCGCTGGGTCTATAAGAATGTAGCAATGTAAAGTAATTTTATAATGGCCCGTGATGTGTGTGTCGGTGTATATATTCGCTATATTTAATTCAAGGAGATGGATAACCAAAAGGTTGGAGTTTGGAAGTTTGCACTGGAACAGAGTTGAGGGGCTGTACATTTAGAGAATGGAACCTGTCAGTGTGGGGGTGAGTGGGATAAGTAATTTATTCGCCTGGTGAAATTCCGGGAAGGTGGGCCAGTGCTGCAACTGGTTGCGAAATAAGGGATGATTTGCGTGAAAAGGCAATCATATGCAATTATTGCTTGGGTAACTGTAACCATTTATTTTCTTTTGGAATAATTCATGAACAATATATTTAAAGCTTTAACTATTGATAGGAATTTTGTTGAAAACTGTTCCAAATGGTCTTACGAGTATAGTTCACTCTTATAAATGAAACATTCAATTTAATCGACTCATTTTCAAGTGTGAACATCAATCAATTATTGTCATCGCAATTGGATAAAAATCGTCTACAACTATCGATCTTGCTATTGATTGAACATTTAACAACAATTTCTGATAAACATTTATTTTTAATCCAATTTATCAAGATGATATAAGAAGGTTGCTCACTTCTAGAGGACTTGATTAAATATTTATTTTTGTATATATAAATCAAACTATTTTACTTTTCGCCCTTAAATGTGCAAATACGTTTCATTTAAAAAGGACTAGTTTATATAGAGTTGCTTTTAATTCAATTGCATACTAAGAAAACGTGGATAACAATCAAGATTTTTTATCATCTCATGTGGTTGCCTCCAACCAGTTACGTCCTCTTTCACATGAGTGACCTAGTAAAGACACACAGCACAAAAGTCGCATTGCAGCAAGAATGTATTTTTAAGAGGATGAAAAAGTCAATGCATGTGGCAAAGCAAAACATCGTACAGAGGCGAGATAAGCCACATAATAACAGAAGACAGACACATAGAGGGCAATGCACTGCAGTGTCTTGATATAATACACAATTTGACTTCCTTTCATAGTCTAACTACACTCACATATATAGATGCTGTACTGCAACAGCGAAACACAACACAAGATAACACTGAGAGAGCATAAAGAAAATATAGAATAGAAAAAGGAATACTGAGGATGTGACAGAAAGGCTGCAGGATGCATGGAAATTATATTCGCCATTCAATTTGGACATGTAGATTGGACGGCATCCAAGTGATGCGTTTGAAAGTATCTTGGGGTTTGGTTTTGGCTTTGACTAAATTTAGCCATTAAGAATTGTATCAAAAACATTTTTCTTATTTTTGTTAACATGTTTAAATCCTTTGTGGAAAAGTAAAACATTTTACACTTTATTTAAAAAATCAATGGATCAATGTTATTTTACCGCAATCCTACCTCAAATATAATGGATTTGTCTAATTATAATGATTAGCAAAATAAATTAATTATTAGTGTTTTTGGCGCAATTAAAACAAACATAATCAAATGGTGTATCAATAATTTATCATAATAGTATTCAACTGTGGTTTTTTCCCTTAAGTGGGAGCCTCTGTTCATTTTGGTCGCCATGGAACGGCGTATGTGTGCTTAACTCTTATGTCCAGCTGTTACCCCATTAATATGAGTTTGGAAATGTTTGTTATTGCAATTTTTTCTGTTTTAGTGCGCAGTTTATGCTTGATTATTTGTTTTCTGAACTTTATTTACCGCCAAATCTGGCAATTTATGAATTTAAATTTTGCACATATTATTCGTTTTCGCATTTTTAGTCGGTTGTTTATTGCGGCTGTTGGGAGTGCAACTGCAATTTGGAATATAAAAACAATATTTTGGAAAGCTCATTAAATTGTATGGTCTATATATAATTTCTATTCGCTGATATGAGCGATATGACAAAAAAAATGTTGTTTTATGGATTCAGTTTTAAATGAAAAAAGTTTTATCAGCGCGTTATATAATTGCAAAAATAATTAAATGTGAATGTTAAATTGATAAGAGCTTTGATTTTAATTAACATATATGAAGCACAAAATATGATGCTAATATTTTCGTGAAACATAATGAACAATTTATCCAGGCGAAAATCGAGCCAAAACTTGTGCATAAGATTGTTTTTTTTTTACGAAAAATGCAATTTAACCAAAGTGAACGAACACGATTTTGTACAGAAATTTAATTGGATTAACAGATATTTTACTTTAACAAATACTCGTAAAAGGAGCAGATGGATAACTAAACAAAGAGAATAAAATACAGAAAATGAGATTTATAACAATTAATTAGGATCAAATATTTAAAGAAACAAATTGTACACAGAAATTGGAATTTCCATTATTGCAAAGTGACAAAGAGACAGAGCGCGCGAAAAAACAAAGAAATTTTAATCCGCAGTATCAAATATATCCCAGTAATATCACGATTGAGTCGCACAGTGTCTAAATGGGCAAACAGTTGAAATGATTTTAATTATATTTTCAAGATTGAAAATACGGCAAAATATAGAGAATTGGATGAAGGACGCAAACGGCAAAAAATTCTTTCCGATTGGTTCTGGTTGGATGGTCAATTTTTTTCCTTTATTAATTTCTTCCGAATTCTTCTATTCGTCATTCCCGTGCCAAAGTAAACGGTTTTTTACGCTTTTGCATCTGTGGATGCCCTTTATTAGACGGTGAAATAAGGTGGCGTGGCAAATTATAAAATGGAATTACGTGGAATTCCAAGTGGTTACAGTTGAATAGACATTCGCAATTATTTTTTTTTGCAAGAAAGCTTTTTAGAAGAATTCTTCTAAATAATCCATCTCTTGGATAAAGCTAGTTAATATCAGTTCAATTAAAACCTCGGCAACAATGTTGCTAATCAATTATATTCTAAATCTCTGACCACTATGAAATGTTTTCATTATTTTTACTATATTTATAGTCTGGGAAAAACTCTCACCCTCTCAACTAAATGACCGGAAAATTAAATATTTTCTGGTAAACCACAACAGCTCTTTAGGCAACAATAATAAAAATACCACGAAACGCGGACACATCTGCTTTTGTTGCAATAAAAAGAGATGTACACGCAGTCGGCGTCGAGGTGGCTCAATGAGTCGTGGTGGGTGGTAACTGGTAGGCGCATTCGATTACATATATGTACATGTATCAATGTAATTGTAACTAAAGCAATCGATATGGGCAAAAAAAAATTCTAATAATTTAAAACGAATATTTGATGAAATTTTATGAAGAATTTAAAATTTAATAGGTAAATAGTGAACAGAAAACACATGCTTTCTCACAATGGTGTATAAATTAGTTCCCAGCACATTAGAAACAACCCGAGCCATTTACAACGCATGAGCTTTGTCAAATATCCTTTAATATACTATAGTCAATAGAAAATCGATTAATGAAGCAAGGATAAAGCGCTCAATGACCAGCTAACCCTGTGGCTGCACTAGTGCAATTGATTCAGTCTTTGTGCAATTAGCCTGTGGTCGAAGCGTCCAGTGTCACCAAAGTAATGCAGGCCTGGTATAATTGAAAATCTAACCTGCTGGTAACTGGGCACCTCATGCACGCTTGGACATTTGGCGACTTCATACTCTGAAATTGAGCCTCAGCACCCCATTGTTGGCTGCATTCGTGTGCAATGTGCATACTGCATATATACATTTATTCGATAAATCGTGTGCGTTATGCTTGATTTGGTTTGATAATTAGATTCCATCCCATTTCACAAGATCAGCATAACGATGTAAGCGGCATACAACACTCCTGATTAAATTTTTGCTACTGGGGAGTTGTAAATTGGCAATTGTCATACAAAGATTATCACAAAATTTCTGGGGCATGTAAATAAATTACGACGAGATTATACAAAAAAGCTTTATATGATTCAATAAAAAAAGGAAATTATTCAAATATATTTTCTTTTAATTTTATCCAGTCTTAAGCTCTAAATGGCATACGCATTTCTAATAAATGGAGGATAAATGTCTTTATTTAAAGAGTTGTTAAAAAAGTAAACTTTAAACCGCTTTCTTTGCTTTAATGAGTTTTTGGTATGTCAATAGGTAAAATTGTGTGATAATGACGTTGGCTGAACCGAATGCATGAATAGCTTAAAAAAAAAACAACACCAAAAAACGCTAAAATCTAACAACGAAGAGTCTTGTTCCCTACATATTTAACCCAAAAAAAGAAGATTTTGCTAATCAATTTAATTAACTTTTTTAATTTATCATGCTAAATCGTAACATATATGAAAATGCTGTGTTGGCTTATGCAAAAAGATTTTAATCATTGAAATATAAAAGCTTGTTCTCATACACTAAATCCTCAAATTCTTGCATTTTCGTCTAAATTGTAACGAAACAGCACAA
>JANSTS010011276.1:34321-45805 GCA_026546915.1 Sylvicola fuscatus
ACTCAATATTTGAAACAACGAAATATCCATCATTTTCGATTTCATTTTTCACGAATGATTAATCGTTGTGAAAGCTATTAAAATTGAAATAAAACCATCCTTTTAATTTATATAAACAATAAACATTTTTAGTATGACAATACAATATTAATAGCAAGAGCTTCACGAATAAAATAAACTAAGTCAGTGTAACAGCAAGGGGATGGGATGATGTTCAATTCGCCATTGTCTCTATATAAACAAAGAACAATAAAAAGAAAGTATTGTACGAACATCTATTGTCCTGTGTCTTCTTTTGAGCACTTTGAATTATTCAAGAAATGATTGATTGGTGTAGCGCTGAATAATTGAAATAGGGGATGTATTTTCAATATTAAACGGAATGTTTTGAAACTGAAGCGGATTGTTATTGAAATCGATATTGAATGCATTGCACAAAGGGACAGAAATGCGACACAGTTTTTGCATTTTGCTATGAATATAACTTTTTTCTGTTTTGTATGATTCGATTTTACAGATAGTGATACAGCAGCATACTATATGTGAGCCTGATAAACATCCACTTTACGATTGTTTTAGTTCTAAGGATACATACGAAATTCTTGCTGATAAATGTTTATGCGAATTCATTTTGTTTGTTTTTCGATCTTAACAAAATATTAAATGCATTTAGGATTATTGCGAAATGTTTATAAGGACAATGGAAATGTTTTTTTTTATATTCTTTAAAATAAGTCTCTATAAAATTGAAATTCCTCCTTAGGTTTTACGATCTTATTAATGTAATTAAATCGTAAGACCATTTTTTTTGAAATTGCTACAACCGCAAATAACCTCATCTCCTTAAAATGCAAATAATTCAAGATAATTAAAAAATTTACTTGTGTAAGAAAGTATAAAAAACTCTATCAAAAATTACCGCTGTCACTAACTTTTCATCGCCTTGCCAAACATCGACCTCGGCGCGACCGCATACACGGCGTCATTACCGCCAATGACGGATATTAATCACAAAAGGTCCATAATTTATCTCATGTCATCTCGCTGCTTCATAATTTCATCGTCCGCCAGATAATCTAGGAGGCCTCCGAAGAGTCGCTTGTCCCCATCTAGAAGAGGGCAACTATACCGCGGTACTTTGAAAGTTGTTGTACTTTGGTCGGCCGTATACATTAAAAAGAAGAAGATGAACTGTAGGGAATGACAGGCATAATGTAATGCAATTTTCTTGGAGTAGCACCGAAAAAATTACAAAGATTTCCATTAGGCAGCGTCTTTTCAGCCACACAAGAGGGCAATAAAGTACTTAATCTTGCCTTTATTTGCGAAGAAAGTTTGCAGTGTGTTCAACCAACAAGATATATATTCCCTGGGACACAAAATTGTCTTAATTTAAATATGTATAAAAAAGGAGAAGTAAATAGGAAGCATTTTTTCGCGTCAATTGTGTTCGCACCCTCCAACGTTTTAGAGATGCCATTAGTTTCGGTGATTGGACAGAAAAACTGTCCGGCTGTTTAGTTGTTGAATATGAGACGCTGACTCAAACGCTAATGAAATTTCTCAAACTTATATAAATCGATGAATAACTAACTACTAAGTAGTTGTATTTTAAAGAATTAAATTGAGTAAATTTTCACTTGCAACCATCTCTGCCATTAAAAACTCTTTCAACAATTTTCATCAACTAAAGTAAGGGTAGGATATTTATTTCACGCGTTTCCGTATAATTTCACAAAGCGAGGTATTTTGTTACCTCGCGTCCTGGTCGAGCTAGGGCTCAGATCCACACAAAAGATAATACGTAAAAGGCAAGCAACTCATTAACAACCGTATATTTTGAATGTTTAATTAAAATAACGAGACAGTCTGTCATTAGTCAAATGTCCAGTCGCCTTAAAACGGTACTATTTCGACCGGATCTTTAATTTCATTTGCGTATTTTTCAGCGTGTTAACAGCGTTGATTGTTAAAGCAGGCGAGTCATTTTCTATTGTAAGTTGTAACTAATTAATAAAACTGGGTATTGTAATTTGTTACTACATTAACTCGGCTGTCTCATAAATTCACTTTCGTATACTCATCTTAACGTTTTTTTGGAGACAAGAAGAAACATATTGCGAATATTCAAGAGTTCAAGTGGCGCACCAAAAAAATATGAATAAAATATTTCCTGAACAACCCAGAATCGACACACCATCAAACATATTATAGATAACATATGATACCGCATTATAATTCTTCACATTTACCACGTCATTTGATTTACCTAACATTTACCAGCCTATTACAAGTCACATGCCACATAACTTTATCGCTATCACATGCGGCGCGGCGTCCGCGTATGAGAGTATAAGGCCTCATGCTCCTAATTCGCGTGCCATCCAATTTTATTCATCATCATTCTCACATCCTGTTTCCTGGCGCGACAACGAGATGAAGCCAAGAAGCATGCAAACACGAGTGATGACTGAAATAACATTGATATTTTATTCAAATCACATGGCAGCTCGTTAGGCATATTTGCCTTTGCTCCAAAAACACTGCTGCTCCACATACGTTTTTAACGTTCAATTCGGATCACACATGCAAGATGAAATGTTTATTTAAATTGCTTTCTCACAAACAACAATAACAACATCAACATTGTGACTACAGCATGATAGAAGAATATGGACAGGGTAGAAATGCCTTCCAGTTTGGAGATGATGCAGAAATTAAGATGGAAAATCATCAAATCGTGCGTAAATTGGATGTGGCTTTGAACATGTCGGTTTTTACTCGTGCAACGTTTTATTTCTCGTTATTTGGATTTTGGGGCCAGAGTTTATGGTTAATTAAGAACGTTGAAAGTCTTAATTTGGTTAGGCAAATTTCATTTTGGCAGTTAGACAAGACCCACTTGAGAATGGGACTAATTATGCATAGGACTTGGTAATGAGGCTGTATTTGAGTTGCGATGTTTCAATATGATTTTATTGTAACAGATATTTTGATTTATATTACATAATTAAACGTTCTCTCAATTAATTTTCGTCGATAACTTTCGACATTTCTATAATTCTACAATTTAAACTATTATATAAAGAAATCGTTCCTAATTACAACTGACAAAATTGACGTCAATTACAATGAACACGAATTGGGTGTAGAGTTCGCTAAAATCGTCTAACTATGAAAATGGCAAGGTCGATATCCAAACGGCTTATTCCACATAATTAAATTACTTAAAAACTTTTGCGGCTATCTGCAACATCTGCTTCCGATCGGCACGCTCCAATATTTAGTCAGCAGCGGAAAATCTAAGACGCGAAGAAACAGCGGCGGCAGAGCGGCAGCTAAAACGTACGTCTGAGATGAAGCGAAGCTACAGCAGTGTATGAACTGCATTTAAAGAAAGCGTTTGCGTATTCCCAGTTGAAATATTTTATATAGGGTTGTTTTTCTTCTTCCCTTATCTATGGAGTTATATTAAGCGCTTATGCCGGAAGAACATGAGACATGGCTGGCGGGATTCTTTTTGCAGATTTTTAATTGAATTGGACTGCGAAAAGTTTCTCTTCAGTTCAATGGATTTAAAATGTGTACTGGGTGTTTTATGCTCATTTTTATAATTCAATTTTCATTTTTCTATGTTACTATGTTTGGTAAAGATTTTGGTCAAATCTTTAAGAGCAGCTTATGTTGAGACAAAATATGAATTTAAAAAATGTAGCACTCGTTTCCTGAAGACCACCCGGTCAATTCTGTGGAATTATAGTTGGCATTCGGATTTGTGGATTTAATTTTCATTCAACTACAATATATGAGTATATACGAGTACATAGAATCAAGACGTGGATTGAAAATGCAATGACTTCAAACTGAATCTTATCGAGTCGGACGTGATGAAGCAGCACTTTAGTCGGTTTCCAATAAATGTATCATTTGTGTTATTTAAAAAAAAATGTATATTTAACAACTGAGAAATCGTTATGATCAGTTGGTCAGAGTATTTGTGCGAAGGATATTTATTTATTTAAGGACATTTAATAAAAATGTAAGTCTGTAAAGTTTTAAAATAATAAAATGCTATTAAATTACTTACATCCAACCATAATCAATATATATATAATATGTACATAGGTTTAAAACAAAAGTCCTGGAAAACTACCATAAATAATTAAACAGTATTGGCTGACTTTTTAAAGCTTAATATCTTCTAATTCTTCAAAGTTTCGATTTTTCGATAAAGTAAATTACAAAGTTGTCGATGGCAAGAAATCTTCTTTTGACATTATTAATACGGAGCCATAATTTAATAAAAATATAAGAAAGTAATTAGTTAGTTAATCCGTCAAAGCTATGTATATAGTTTGTTTAAATATTGCCGTAAACTCTTCCGTCACTGTAAACATTCATCCTTAACCGACAATCTCAGTACGGCAATTTCAAAGCACGAGCACGAACTATGTGCTAAACTTAAGTCGAAGTGGATGAAATAATTCTAACCTCTTCCCTGTTCTTCCTCACCAGCGAAAGCCACGATATACATTCTTTAATTACAGCTACAAGAAGCATATCCACCCATTCAGCGTACGTACACCCACATTATGTTGATGGAGTGCAAAAACATTGGCAAAAACGTGGCTGTTCTTCATAATACAGTCAAAAGTCAGATCATACGTGAGATAAGTCGCTAATTTACAGTCGCTCAACTCTTATCATTATCCAAAGAAGTGTATTACGTGCCGCTAGAGCATGACATAAAGCTTTCCAGTGCTTCATCGCGCCACCGCATACATAAGTTACAGCCCCTTTCGCGGCTTACGCGCGTATAAATACACGAGTGCTCGTATATTATGGCAGACTTTTACACAATTATTATATTTAGCATCAAGGTTTTATACCTTTGTCGGTTACGCGGTGATGGTTTCTCCACCGCCTCCAAAACCACCCTTAGCGAAATAAGACAGTTTAATTAGCAATACTGCAATTGCAAAATGGACTTAATTGCATAGCATTATTTGTGCAATATAATTAATCAGCAGCTAGCCATAGATTTTAGGAGGGATTTGTTGGTATTTTAAAGGCGGCTAATGTTTATCGTATTTATGATCAACTGCTTTTGCCAGTTATTTAAATGCGGATAAATATGCGAAGGAAGTGTGGCGCATTGCTGGATTAGTCAAGATAGAAAACGAATGAAGCTTGCATAAAAAGTGGACTAATAATTTATTCGCGGCACAGAAATCTACTCTAAATCATGGGCGACTAAGAGGGGGTGGGGTGGCTATTTGGGGATGAAAAATGTGCCTGTAAAGTTATGGACATGTAGAACGCAGCAATTTATCGATTTATGTTTATTTGTAAATTTATTACGTTTTTTAACAGCCGTTTCGTTAACCTTTATCTGGATTTTGCATATTTTTATTTCGACATTATTGGACCATATTTTCCGGCCTGCAATGAATATTTAATTGATTTATGGCGCTTTGGGAGAAGGTGATTGCTCTCAATGTGTCATTTCTTTTGTGCTTTTTAAGAAGCTTATGGTGATCAACTTGTACTTTCTTTCTTATATTTTCTTGCTGGAAAATCGAAAGTGAATTTTACGATATTCTCTGTTCCAATAACAAAATTATTTTACATAAATAGTAAACAAAAACCAAGTATCGATCACTTAAGTTAGTGACTATGCCATGACTATAAAATTGCACTATTTATATACGATATATAAATTCGAATATTTTGTAAACCTTGAAGCCCCCAAGTATTAAAACAAGATGTTGTTTATAGGAATGAAGATTTCATTTATTGTTAAAGTACGTTGGTTGGTGAAAATTGTAAATTTAAAAAAAGTTCAACCTCAAGAGTTTTAAAACGTCTTTAAAAAACTGAATCGGTAATTATGATCTCCTTCTCTATTGAGAACTGACACAAATAATTTAATCACTAACAAATCTCCCTCTTGACTAAAAGATATAAGCAACCACACAAAAACATCCATGAAGAATCCATTGGGAGCATCTAGAAAAGCCTACTCAATCAAATATGTGCTCTTTAGAATAGGCAATTTGCATGTCGCCTATCAAAGTATGTCACACGAGGCCGTATGTTTCCTATCTAACTTTTGTTTAATGTATACCCAAGACATCAATCTCGACACATTACTGCTCTGCACAAATGTCATCAATCTTTGCGCCCAAACGAGTCGTTACTGCGCGAGTTTTTACATTCATGTCAAAATACTTTAAAAACTGTTTACGATTGCAGCGCTTTATCCTCGCGAATTGGTAATGCGTGCATAAAGAGGGCGGTATAAGGGAATCAATCTCTCATCCCTTTGCATGTGCATATATATTGTACATATAACATGTTGTGATTTCCCACTGCCACTACGTCGCTTATGCTCTGTGTACGGACACATGTAACGTTCAGCTGCCTTCAACGCATATTATATGCATGATTCGGGATCGATATTTACCACAATGCTCCGACGCCTTCGTGCATCTCGTCTGCACGCTGTTGTTGCGCCTTGTTAGTGGCAATTTGCATTTACAATAAATCAGGTTACACGTATCCGCATGTTCATATGTAGATGAACGTACTTGCCAATATAAAGTAAAGCGTTCATATGTACGATAGGGTTGCAAAAAAAAACCTTATACGGGCCGTTCCCTTTCCACCTGATAGTGAGATTAACATTTGTCGGGCGTTTGCTGGTGCTGCGGGTATAAAAGTGCTGAGACGGATGAGTGGATGTGCTGAACGTGAGGGAAATCGAAAGTCAATCGAATTGAAGCGTTCGTTTGTGTGTCCGACAAATTGTGTGCCCAGACATTACAGCTCATTCCATTGCCTAGTCCTGGTGCCCAATGCAGCACATCCTTATTGCCGATCGTTTACAAATACACGGCGAATGTATGAAGGCGCCAAGAGTTAGCATAAGGGCACTGATTGGGTGCGTGTGGGAACTCATCGGTCAATAATTTCAAGGCAAACATTGTTAAATGCAAAGGATTTAGGAGTTTATATGTGGTTAAATATTGATTTTGGCTACAAATTTTTCTTCTTGACTCAAAATATCATTCTAAAAATCTCAAAGTCCTGCGGGTACCGTTACCACTTTAATAAATTGCAACCAATTTTTCTACTTATGATAATCAGTCGTCCTCAAAGGCGCTTTAAATATATTTTCCAAAAATTATTCTCAAACTTTATTTCCATATACGTATTTATTGTTATCCCCGATTCCATAAAAACAAAGTTAATCAAGAAGAAAATACACACAAATAGGGAATCGCTGCATGAAATTCATTATTCCCGACCTCCTGATTTCCATCCAGCCCCTTAAGTATTGTGAATTCTCATTCACAAAAGCGGGTGGGGACATTAATGGCTCCGTCTTATATATGCATATACTACGTTTAGACAAACTCTAGGCGCTCGCTTCGTTTAAAGCATAATGTATTGTATGCACAAAAGCCGTAATTCGAGGGATTTTGATACCGGAAATTCGCCTTAGACTGCGGAGTTTGAGATGTTGTGGCTCCCATTCAAAGCGGCTGGATGTTTTCTTGGCGCTGTTTTTCTGCGCCATACGAATTACACTAGGGGCTGTGCATAATTGAAATGAGATGAATAAGAGCGCACAGGTGCTCCGGCAGACGGTATATGAATTATAAGAAATTAAATGATTTAAATTATTTGCGGTGCAAGTTGTTTTCATTTAATACGGTGGCTGCGCATTTAAGGTTTTTAGCTAAATATTCTGTGGGTATGATTTTTCTGGCAGCTGGTATTGTGCGTGGTTATCATGTGTGTGATTAGAAATCATTTGATGCATTCAATTATATAAGTATTTACTGAGCAACCAATTCCTATATAGACTTAAGAAGTCTTAACAGTCAATGTTTTAAGTATATTTAGAGCAGTCGAAATATAGTTGTTTTTCTTTAAAAGTTCATTTTCTCACATTTCTACTATATAAAACTCTGCATTTAAATTTGCCATTTGTTTGCTATTTCTTTCCTTCCAAATTTAACAACAAAAATATTCTTGCATTGTTTCCATAAATAACATAATATTTTTTTAAATAAAATGAAATATTTGCTACAGAACCATATTTATGTACAAAGAATTACACAAAATTACACTCTTGAGTTGTACAAATTGTGCTATTTGCAAGACGTTTTGCACATGCTACATCAGCATTTGCATTTCATATGCATTGCCAGAAATAAGAAAACAATTCAATCGTTTTGTAATGTTTTCAACTAACAAACTTTGTACAAAGCTACTCAAATGTTGCAACTGTTAAACTCATATAAGTAAGTAAATAATTCCAAACAAAGAATCATTTTCCTGATTAAGTCATGCGAGGACAAGCTGTAATCTTTCACATTCAATAGCAAATATTGCCATGAATTCTCAAAGTTTGGCCATGAAGAATTATGATAATGTGCGCTATAAAATGAAGCTCTGCATTGGTCGTATCTTCGGTGACGAAGGGCCTAGACAGACTTTCAGTGAATACCCTTTCTTGTTCTAGCTTCTGCTAATTGTTTGGGACATAAAAAAAGGAAACATAGCGAAATAACACGACGCAAAAGCCACCGGAAACTATCAAAGCGATATCGTTTAATTAAAGCCTTTCGACAATCTCCAAACTTTTGCAAGGCGATTCTCTCTCCCTTTTATCCAAGCTCCGGTTTCATTCCAGTTTCGTTTTAATTGCCAGCGATTTGCTTTTGTTTCCGCCAACCATTTCCACGAAAGTAAAGTTGCGGACTCGTTTGATTTTTCGAAATGACGCGCTTTTTTCGGTGGCAGTATAAGTTTATCGTCGTTTTTTAGCACTGACTTCTGATACAAGTTTAAGTCTTTTTAAGCGCTTTACGCCCCCTAGAGTTGCACTTGTCTACACTTCACCCTCATAAGCTATTAGACTGGGTAACTTTGTGTAACGAAATCAAAGTGAAAGTCTCGTGAAAACTGCCCAAGGGTGAATCGTATACATTTTGCAGACGATAAAGACGCTGCTTAACTTTAAGTTAATCTAATTTTAATTTTTAGAAGTTGTTCCTCCAGTTCTTCGATAGGGATTTGTGCTACCTTTTTGTCTGTTCAAATTTGTTTTTATTGAACTATAATTGTACAAGAAAAGTTACACGAAAAGTCTTGCAACAGAAAACGGTTATACTTTTTAATTGTTTACTCACGCACATTAAAATGAATTGTAGTCGGGTACTTTATTTCGGACCTTCAAACGGAAGGAAAGTGATTACATAACTCGGCGAAGGAAAATGTTACGGTCGTAGTTTTCATTTGTGTCCACTGCCATGCCATGCCGATTCTTCCGCTGAATAAGTTATGCGATCATTGTGCGTGAGTGTGTGTGTGTGTGTGAGGGGGGTTAAAGAAAGCAAGGACCATTTTCCGGGTTGTTTATTTTCCCATAACATTTTTCTTCGGCATTGTTTGATATAAGAAATATGTCGGACATTTGTGATATTAATGTTCGGCCCTATAATTTTCTGATTATTAAGGTGCTTATGAACACTCAACTTGTCGCAGTTATATGTTGAGAGACGGGACACTGGTATAGGTACTTTGGTCGAAAGTTGTTATGCTCGTATGCGGCAATGAAGAGGTTATCAAGCATGGCAGTGAAATGATTTACTTTTATGGAGGTGGTTATGTTTTTGATTACACACTGTTAATTGTGCTGCCTTTGGGGAATGCGAAACAAACTTCCTCAAGTATACCGTGTAATGAATAAAGTTAAGGCACTTTTAATTTGAATTGTTTCGAAAGTCAGTGGACAATAATTATTACTTCCTGGCTGTTTATTGACCGGACATAAAATATGATAAGTATTACAGGTAATAAGTCAGCTAACTAAATTGTTTCTAATAATTTAATGTCTGAAACAAATCTACTGGAAATTTACTGAGCTTGGTTATCTACATATACTGAATCCCATAATTTTGAATTTATTTGTAGTAATGCAATAATTATTAAAAGACACTTTTTAAAGGTTTATCATTAAAGCTTTGCTTTCATTATGTTCTTTATCCAAAATTCAATACCTGACATTGATAACAACTTCTCATTTCGAAATTCAATGAAAAAGCTACATAAATTTATCAGCTATAAAGAAATGTGTTCGCCTGCTTTATCTTTCCAGCAAGTAATACCTTAATTCATTGAAAGATAAACCTTTGCAAAGACATAATTAATTTTCTCTATTTACCAAAGCGGCAGCCACCTTGTATCTAAACACCAACAGCTTTGGCACTGATGCGATATGTCTAATATAAGAAACATTTCCACCCATCCCAACCATCCGAAACATATCACTGAGCAGACAGACATCGGATACAGCTTCTGGAAGATATACTTTAACGTTCTAATAAATTGCCACACATTTATATCGTTTTTTTCGCATTGGCTGCTATCGCTGGTACACGCTTATTCCGTTTATCTCGCTGCTTGCAAATAAATATACACCTCCGTGCCACCACAGTACAGCGATATAAATATACGGAATTAAACACACATCTATTTGTTTCAGCGTGTACTGTACGCCACATATTCCAAACGCGACATGCTCAACAGCTCGATGGTAAACACAGCAAATGAATCTATAAGAAATGAGGAATCTTATCGTATCTATAATGAGATGTTTGCGTTCACGATACAGCCGCATATCAGCAGCATAATGTGAAGTAAAATGATGTATTTGCAGCATTGCGTAAGGCTCTAGCTTCTTAAATACGTGCGTCGTGCGTGTGTAACCTGCGCACGACGTTCACCATGCCTTATGGTTAGATGAAGCGCGATAAACAAATTCCAGGGAGACGTCTCCATTTGGCTTTAACACCTTGTCTCTGGGAGGGGATGAAATCATCTATGCCAACATAATATATGCCATATGCAGAGCATGACACTGGCAAACGAATTGGTTTCAACGAAGATAAATAAACCCTGTTAACATATCATATCCTATAAAAAGCAATTCACCGGAATGAGTAATTTGCAAAATTTAATTAGAAATCCATTGCCAAAAACAGAGTGAAAAGGGATGAATTAAGGGTGCCGAGTGTTGTCTGTTCTATGGTGAAATTGTGGGACTATATGGTACTAAAAAGAATCCTTTGGTTTGGGTAGAGTACTGTTTGTACGGTGATGTGACAATATTTGCACAAATTACATTCGTGTGAACGAGTTTAAGATGTCGCGTCGCTGTCATTTTAATCCATTAAATGTATTCTGATGTGAAAAAAATCTCAGCAAAATTATGTGGGAGAAATATTGTGTCAACATACAAATGATTTATGAAATGATGATAGACTGTGGGGTCCTTAGCTTAGAGTTTTTTTTTTGTTTAAGTGATAAAAGCTTTCAAATTTCAATAGAATGTATTAGAATTAAAACAGATAAATAAAGAAACAAAGTTTACATTGAATAGTTCGGGATTTTGTCATAATTCATAATGCA
>JANSTS010011287.1:0-11335 GCA_026546915.1 Sylvicola fuscatus
GTTTATTAACCTTAAAACAATAAAAATAGAATATCCTAAATATAAATGTTTAATGGTCAAACGATTTTCGTTTGAAGATAAATTGTCATTTGCAAACATCAGTAATTCTTCTTCTTTTTTTTCAAACCCTTATATTTTGGGGTAGTTAACTTAATATTGGGCAATCCTTAAAGACTGTTGAAATAGCCATAAACATAAAAATTGGCATTAATGAAATGACGAAGGCTAACGAAACTGCATTTTGTTAATTATTTCTTACATTTAAAACAGACTTTATGAAGCTCAAAATGACTGCTTAAGATCATTTAATTGAAAATCATTTTCATTTATGCAACCTGCCATTACAGTGGTGCCCATGAATATTGAAATTAATTTATATACTTATCTATATACTTGAGTGAGCTGTTTCAATGTCCGCATATTCTGCATAGTATGAGTCACGTTCAGCAGTTGTTCCATCTTTCGCAAGTTAATGTTCAATTAAAAGCCACCCACAGAGCACATTTGAAGCAATAATTCTTGCAAATGACCCTTAAGTTCTTTCGATTTGTATCTTCATTGCATGGTGATAATCAAGCTGTGTCCTTGCTGGTGTGTATATATGATCCTTGTAACCCACAGCCGTATTCACATTGCTATATTATACATTTACAATGAGATATACAACCGATGTTATAAACGTGAATGGCTGCTTCTGTCTGAATGCGGAATGTATGTGACTAAGTAATCGTACCGTTTCGAGAGTGGAGGGGGATGAAGGAGAGGGGGTTGGCGAGAAGAGTCCATAAACTCGGTAGAACTCCCAAAACCGCATCCATACATAAATATTTAAACGCGAATTGGTATTTAAATTAGTTGCAAAACGGTCTTAAGAAGATGGCTGGGTAAGTGAAATAAAGTCAGTGAGCAGTACATTAAAGGGATGTTAAAGATTTCAAATAAATAAATGTTCAAGGAAGAAGGTTCCGGAGTGGCTTCTTGATCCTGATTCCGGCGTCTCAGAGATGTATAGAAAATATTGTTGCTATAAAAAATTTATGTGCAGCGACTTTTTCCGCGCGCTTCATGTTGCATACAAACTAGCTGGGTCATGCGGCATTTTCCGTCTACATAATTGATCACTAATTAATTAGGTCGACTGTGTGTACGAGTGTGTGTGTTTCCACGGTATATTTATAAATTGTTAAAGGGCTGTTCAATCAATTTGATATCGATGTGCAGAATGTGATAAGGCCTGATTTCATTACACTTTCCGACAGGAACACTTGACGGCTGCACACACACACGGACGAGCCTTTCTGCCCCCGCGGCGAATGATCGGCGATGATAATAAATATTCCGCGCCCCAGAAAGACACATCCAGTACGCGATAAAACGAGAGTATGCACAAGATGACCTCATTTTCATAATAAGGCTGACTTTTTGTCAGGCTTGCAGAAAAATGAAACGGATGTATGTGCTGATTTATCGCACAAGGCAAAGGATAGCGTCACGATGCGGCTCATTGTTTGCGTTTGTTAATTCACGTGGTGAAGAAGGCAAACGGTTTGGGCAATACATAAGGTAAAGGAGATTTTAATTAGATGTGCATTATTATTTTTTTTTTTTAGAAAATGGTAAGTCACTTTGAATCCACTTAATTTGATTGAATGGAGGCGAAATCCTAATATTTGCCACAACTGGCTTCGAGACGGTAGATATACTTGTGTCATTCAGAATGGAAATTACAATAACGATTCACGAGTTTCAAGAGTCTATTTCGGTATAATTGGAATTCTGAACAAAATATCTTAAATATTTCAAAATACATGGAATGCGAAGATTTTTTTATTTTGTAGGTATTCATTATTATCGTAAAAGAATTCTTATTTTTCTTTTTTTAACTGGCATAAAAGAAGTTTAAATTATTAATTAGGAATTCATGTCATTGAACCCCACAAACTGAAACAACAACAATTTTACTTAATGTTGATATAAACGATTTAAAATTTAAATCGTTTATATCAACATTAAATTTTAAATGATATTAATTCTAAACAATTATTTTTAAAATATTTAAGACTTTTCTTTACAGGTTTTTTCACGGTGTAAGTTCAATGAAACCATAGCAAAACTAGATTGAAACCTTTTCACCACAAAAGCTCAGCCAAAGATGCATAAAGCACACAATCCACCAGTAAACAGCAAAAAAACCTTTGTACCCGCACTAAAAGCTTTGAGTATGATTGAATTCATACAATGGGCAAGCATAAAGCATCTTCACAACGGTCTCTTCAAAGCTTATGTATGTTTTAAATGCTGAACGTAAACGTTTCATATACATAGTTCATGCTGAAGTGTCAAATAACCGTGAAACGGAGAAACTGTTTTGCCGAGTTCGCATGCAGAAAGGGCTGAAAGCGTTTCTATTATGTACACGCAGTAATTTAAAATACAGTGCAAATGTTTGCATATGTGACGCTGCAGCCGCAGTGAATGCAGAGCGTGTGAATGCGATTTCGCTGTATTTTTCACCAGCAAAATTTTAACAAACCGCCATCAATGTGTCTGAAATGTGAAAACCTTTAGGTAAATGAAAGGAATAGTGCTGTGAATTGTGATTGAAAAAGGGTACAGTATCATGCAAATAATTATTTTGTTTTTGTGCAGAATGTGCGGGAATGAAAATATAAATAAATGCAAAACTAAAAAAATGCATCCTTTGAAAAAGGATTTAAAATCACTGAACGATTCTGCAATAGGACAAGAAGATTTCAGCTGCTTTTTTGGACGGCAGACTTTGCCTAAAAATCCATTGCTAATAAAAAATTTACACCACGGAGTATTCACGAAATTTTTCACATGCATCTGTGTGAAAAGTGTTTGCCACACATGAAATATATGCACGTGGATGTGTGTTTGATAGCGGACCTTTTTTTGTTCGCGCCCATTTTTTACTGATATTTTCTCTCTACTATTTCGCTGTCTTTTCTGTTTTTTGTTGCCTACTATATGTTTTCTTTGTTTGTTATTTTGAAGCCGTGCTTCATCTGTTCGGATGCATACAGCAGTACGAAAGGAATAGGTTGGAGGAGGAGTGCATAAGTGGTGTATGTATGTATATCGTACATAATATGTGTGTGGGACGCGAGGCGGCGGATGGGGGCTTCTGGGAGCTTTTCACATTCTCTTTCTTTTGCAATATTTTTCCTTTTGACACGAGGATATATTACGACTGGTATTTCGCGTTTAATATATCAATTTTTGCCATACGCCTTTTTCCGAGCAAACGTCGCAGTTTTTTGCCCGCCTCGCATATATTTGCTGCTCAATACCCTTGCACGCCATCCGCTTCAATTGTTTCCCATACGTTTCTCAGTAAACTATGGTGCTGTATACAACATCATCAAGTATGCAGATTCCATACTGAAATTTGTTTTTTGTTGTCTCTGTGTGTTTTAAATTTACTACTAATTCTCAGGTGAACGAAGTAGCAACAACCGTTATCCTTTTGTGTTGTTTTCTTTCACACGAAAGCGTCAGTGTCGTGTATACAGTATAATACAAATGTCTGTGAATGTATGTCCTTTTGATAAGGTGCAAGGGCGGAGAAACGAAACAATGCGTATGGTGTTCACCTGTTAAGATTATGTTTGCACCGAGATAACAAATTATTGAATGTGCCTTGCTTGTGATGCTTTAGAGAGGACGCTTTGCCACTCCACCAAAGTGTGAATTTATTAAAAGACGTATGCTTGTTGATTTTGTACCTGAGCTGTTTTTCTTACTGTTTCTTATTGGTTCTATTTCGAGTTCGCGTGCAGCCTTACCCCGATTTTCGCGTAATGAAAATACACTGGTTTCCCCATACTTTGCTATCAATTTCACGAGCCTTGTTGTTCTTTTCAGATCGAGGTGCAGAATATTTTTTAATCTCACGGCAAAGCTTTTGGCGTAAGGTGCACGGCTGCTGGAATCTGACTCATTTCGCCTTGAACTGCTTTACATAACGTTGAGTTAGTAATAAGCTTGTAGTTTTTAAAAAACAAACGTATATTCCTACATTTTTTATTATATTTACAATTTTCTGGAAATCTATCTAATTTAAAATTAAATAATTACAGAGATTGCAAGGTATAAATTTTATTATAATTAAAACAACAACTCCATTGGAAAAAAATGTTTAAAAACAGATGGATCGATTGTTACAGAGATTATTCTACCAATTATTCTGTTTTTTTCTTTGTACTAAAGATAATATGGTCGAAGGCTTCGGAGGCAAATTTAATCGACATCTTAATTTTTAATGATTTATCATCCAAGTAGCATATTTCCTATAGTTATTACGAAGTACTTAACTGAGATGGACTTAATTTTTTGAGCTTAAATGCATTTTGTTATGAATATTTTAAATCTTGGCAGAAATATATCTTGACTTTTGGTATTAAACTCAAATAATCTAAGAACATGTGTCAAAAAAAATTTGATGTTTAAGCCTCGTTCACCTTTCAATAAGCTTCGTCTTATTAAATCAGCCATTAAAAACTTTTTCCACCTTAAACTTGAGTCGTTTGAGTTGTTTTGGTTTCAGATGAAATTGCAACTCTTTATTTGGCTCAGCTCTTAAAAGTTACTTCTTTAGTCTTACCTTAAATAAATATTTATTTCAAAAATCACTCGCATTCTCCACACTTTTTGCCACTTGCCCTTAATAACATGTGTATCTAATACTTGCAAAATCCAATCGCATTCATACCGGATATGCGAATGAAGCTTTCCACAGTGCACACATTCGGCTAAAACGTTTTCCTTGTCTCAAGGAAATTGTGAGCATAAATCAACCAATGCATACACATTCGCATGCCACATCTACATACAGCATATACGTTGAAGTGAACAAGCCAAACCAGGCCAAAGCTGAAACACAAATAACACTAAACTCCTTTCCAAAAAAAAGAAGAAGCTACGAGCATCTCTACACGTTCTTACAACGGATGGCAAAAGAAGATGCGCTGCTCATTTTTTTATTATTTTTATTATGTATTTTATAAACCCATTCAATCCAAGCCTCTGTTGTCTAAAAGTTTGTCGCAGGCTCTGCTTTTTCAAGTACGAAGCGCTCATTTGTGCCGTATTCTTCCAAGAGTGAATGGCGAACAAACACCATTCTCGTGGTGTACATAGTTTTTAAATTGAAAACATATGTTGGCCCTAATTTCGTGCCACCCCACAGAATCCCACCCCATTTACGAGGGCCTCGCTATCATCATTTCAATTTGAACTTAAATTCTGTCAAGATATTCGCTGCAACAATAAGGAGCTGATCGCGTGGATGAGTTTGCCGCGTGGACAAAAAACCGGCACAGCACATTAAGTAAACATTCTTTTCTTTGTGTGTTGAAGTAGCGGTTTCTGCTGAATATATCGTACGGCTATATGGTTTTCGTGAGAGATATGGACTACAGGAAAAACGTAGCGAACCATCGCAGAATTGGATGGATGGCAAGGAAATGAGTTTGTTGCGACCGAGCCAAAAAGCGTTCCCACATTTCGCCTGCTTCGTATTCGTTTGTCGCGTGCTTTATTGTCTATCTAATGGATTTGTATTGTTTCTAAGATGATGAGTGTTTTTGTATTAAAGTGGAAACTGTCGGCCAGCTGAATGGTCTGGTGGCTTACACATATTTTACATAGGCGGTATTTATCGTCGGAACATTTATTTAGTTTTGATTGCGAGGTCCTTAAAGAGTAGATGCTTGCATTTTCAAATGATAAATAAACTAAGCACAAACCACCATCTCTCATTGAATTATGGTACATTCAACAACTTTTATTATATCTACCGAAAAAGATGCTGAAAATGGCTGGTGAAAAATTAAAATATTGTTTATGATTGCCTACATGTATATTTCCTGTACATTCAACATTGAGTTATTCTCGCACTTTATTCGCAAGTGTATGATTCTTGCCTTGTCAATTCGACGTGTTTTCATCCTGTGTATATTCGTATGTGACAAGATTGTCAAAAATATTTAATAATAAAAATAATATGGGAAAACGAAAATGAAAACAACGCGTATATGCTGTGCAAAACAAAAAAAGGAAAGTTTGTGCGCAAAAAAAGGGGAAAAATAACACGACTGAAATATATGTGCATAAAGAAAAAACACGTATTTTTTCGCGTATAACCGTGTTCCGCCTTGTTAGGAAAATTGCGGGAAAATTGGCGCCGTATTTACGTGAGAAGGCGAATTTCACTGTATATACAGTACAGTGGTTGTTCGCGAAGGGGTGTGCAAATTGTGTTCTGCATTATGTTGTATGTTTCGCATGGCGCATTTTAATTTCACGGAAATTTTAAACAACATTTACCCAAGCCATACTCTATGTAGCTAGTGGATCCTATAAATTTGATTGTAAAGAGCGTCTGCTGTGTTTTTATTCGTTTTGAATAAAATTTGAATATTGTGTTATTAAAAAAAAGAAAACACGTTTCAAAGGGATGAATGTAGACTATTAATACCGAATTGGTATGGGTAAGAGACAACTCAATTTCTATTTAAGATTGGCTAACTTAAATGTTTATTTTTGATTTTTTTTTTGTTGAGAGCCTTACTTTAGCGCCAAAGCTTTCGCCGACAAGACAATGTTATTTAAGACTGAAAATTTTGTATTTTGTTCATAAAATTGGTTCATTTCCAGTCAATAACGTTTTCAACAAAAAAAAAAATTATCTGAAGAGCAACAGAAGAAGCAGAAAACTGTCGTTGCCAAGAAACGTCCTATTCACAGCACTATATTCTATGCTATATGCCGTGGTTTAGGACTGTTGGACAAAGTTACAAGAAAAAGCTTATTTGTAGCACAAGAATGACGCTTTTTTAGTAGTCCCTACATACATAGTCTGCAAAGCTTATACATGTTGTTAAGCACTCTTGGACCAAGTTATTGTTACTTAAACCAACTCACTTTTGAAAGTCTCTTGTCCGCTATCACGAACAACATAGTGAACAAGAAGTAAACTGCCCTGCAAGCTGCAGAATACTTTTACTAACTAAAACGATCGCAATTTATTGTGATGTGGTAGGGAAATATGATGTTGCCTTGCCACACTTGCAGCAACTCAAAGATACGCCCTAAATGATTGTTACTGTGGCGAAGGTGCTTAAGAAAACAGCACTTTCAAAAACGAAATAAAACCATCCCTCGCTCGTCATCGCGGAAAAATGGCGATAAAGAGCGTAAAAATTTGCAGACATATACAATTGTACAGTCTACAAGGGGATTTGTCATAAGAATGAGTTATTGTTTAAATGGTTTTGTAAATGCCGGGAATGGATTTGAATTATTTAGTAACACAGAATGGTTGCGACGAGCTTAATCTGAACCTTGTTATGCTGCTTATTGCTTATGTTTTCGCACGATATGGCGACATTGTTTTACAGATCTGAAAGAATATCGTGAAGAAGCAACAATTAATAAAAACGAATGTTTATATTCCATTGGGAAATGTTCAGCCATTTTTCATGTTCCACAACGAAAATAATGCATAATAAACCTTAAATTAAGTATATTCGTATATAAAGTAAGATAAAATTGCATTAAAAATTTTGTTTGTTTAAGATTCCTTTCAGTATCACACCGTTTTGGTTATATTTTTTAAAACAATGTTGTTAGTTACGCTTCGATTATATACTAAAAAATGTTATCAGTCGCCTCAAAGACACCAGTTAACATAACTTCACTTTTGCACAACTAACCATCCAGGTAGATACATTGCTAATTAGATTTTGATTAGATTTCGTATGGGCCGAATGAGCACGCTCTGATTTCCGTAAAGCCAACACATCATGTCGCTTGTCATGTGGGAACACTTGTCACACACTCTTCCACAGTTCCACGCATGCAATCAACCACACGAGTCAATTTACCGCAGCCATACGTGTATGCGAAAGATGTATACAAATTGATGTCCTTCAGATGATGAACGCATATATAAATATGAACGCACGCAGAGATGGGATATGTCGAAACTCAAATTGCGCGCGACACACACGTGTGTGTATGTTGGGCGTATGTAAAACGCTGTTTGCGCCACGTCCTTTAACAAACGCTTCCATCGTATGGGAATCCCGGCACCACCCAAGCCCATCTCCTCAATGGTTACCCAAACTATACACCAAACAGAACACCAACCACATAATAGACCCACTTGAATGAGGAAGACCCTGAATCACATCAGCTTCAGCTGACAGTATCAACCGATTCTATATATAGTCTGCATCAGAGATCCTTTCTAAATCATAATATTATTACCCATCGAGTTGGATTTTATCCTCAAACACAAACTCACTCGCTTTTACTAGAATTTGTACCGCATTCACCAGTGTTTGCAGTTTCTGCGATGTATTTTAGAAGTTCTTTTCCTCTAACAAGCTGTTCCCCGCATTGCCTTCAAGGATTCGATATACACATGCTTCTTATATTTCATATAACACTGTCGAGTTGTTGCACGCGTGTTATTGCAATATTCGGCAAAAAAGAATACGCGCTATAAAAGGAAAGGACGATATTAAGAGCTTTTTTGTGCAAAAGTGAAGAAGCACATGAATAACACACATACACGCAGACAACACACGCAAGATGAAACAACAACAACAACAATCAAAAAATAACACGTGAAATATACACAACAACAATGGAAGCCAGCGACAACAGCAGAATATATCTGCTTTATATCCTATTTGTCGGAAGATCCTTTTCCCAGCGATGTTCATGCATATTATATGTGTGGCAGCAAATCAACAACACTCACACACTTCACGGTTTTTTAAGTCGCTTTCATGTAGCACAAAAAAAATCTGTGTAAGAGGAATCAAAAGTTTTTTAAAGAAACGACAAAATTGAAAGGATATTTTGACGAGCGAAGAACAAGCAAATGAATAAATGAAACAAGAACTTATATGAAAACTCTCTATAGTTGTCAGCTTTTTTGGTGGATTTTATCTGGAAAAGGTTTTCTGTACACACATGGTATGTTAGAACATTTAGCGCTTCTTTGTGGGCCAAATATCGAGAGTAGCTCAATTTATATTTTACAGATTTTTCTCTTGATATCCAACTCGAAAATTCCAAAATTTAAAACCAAATCATTTTCCTAAAAGATAATAATAATAATAAAGTAAAATATAACGGATGAAGAAGGTTGTGGATCTTAATAATTGCAAATTGAAGTTGGATATACTCTGTTCTAGAAAAATGTACTTAATACATGAAATACTTTTGTGTAATCGACTGTGTAAAACAAACTTTAATCGGAATTATTGAAACCATTTAGTTAGGAACTGAAAGTTAAATACGAAGGAAATTATTCCTTTTTTATCATATGTCTTTTGACCTTGAATAATCATGCGGACTGGTATGTTTTGTACTTATGTAAGCCAAAAAATTAAAGTTTTATGTATAATTGTATATACTAGAACGAGAAATTTAAATATTTGAAATACCAAATTGAGTCTATTTTAACTGATTTTATGTTACATAAAAATTACACTTTTTTTTAACTTAGTAATTTCCGGAAAGCATCGAACTAGCAAATGAATTTCGCAATATTATATTAATAAAAATTCTTGCGGAAGCGAATTTTTAAATTAATAAACGTCCATTTCTTCACTTTCCCCTTAAATACTGCTCGTCTTAGCATTATTCATAATTTGAATGCAGCAAAAATCCGTCACATCCTTTTTATTGTGCGGTTATTTAATTTCATCCCGTTCCAGCATTTCTTTTCTGACAGTCGTATATTTATTGGACATTTTTATTGAATACCAGCGAGTGTCTGTGCGGGTCTGAGAAAAGCTAAACAGGCAAAGGACATCGACAGAGTATAAAAGCGAATGTAAATTTGAAGCGGAAAAAGCAATTTTTAGAATTTTGTTCTGCATTTAAATTTGCACACACACACACACACACACACACACACATACACGCTCATACAAGTACAATACGCATTTACAATATGGCGAAATAACAATAAAAAAATAGTCGATTTATTAAATTTCATGTGTCAGCCTCAACGCGCTCAATCTTTGTTGCACCCTTGCAGGGCGATATATTCAAACAGCAGAACGCCGCGATGCTTTTATATCTATCATTTAATATTATATAAAACATTTTGCAGTGAAATGCGAGCATTTTTTACTACCTTTTTTATTGCAATATACGTAGAACGTTTCGCAATGCGGTTGGCATAAATTCCCGACATGGTAAAGTAAAGTTAGCGCAAGCAACCAAGAGAAGGGACAAGCAAAACTGTATACCAGCGAAGCACAGTGACGAGTTAACGTATATTAACACAACACAAATATATGTAATATGTAATGCTTTTCACTCATAGGCATCCCTATCTCGGCCCATTACATCCTGATGCACGCTTTACGCCACACAATAAAGATATCCGGCTGGATCGTCACCCTTTTCCGTTCTATTGTGCCAACTTATGATTTATAACTTCAAATGGGCTGCAATTAATTGTGTCATGCTGCTGCTTTGTGGCTATATCCACTGGTGAGACTGGGTTCGTGTTCGCGGGGAGTGCATTACCGTTACCGCATTTACAAGGATACACCTTGCTCGCATGTAAACTGTAAAGTGGCAGCAAGTGAGTGCCACTACAAAATGTCTAAGCTAAGTTTGAAACTTTTACAAGACTCCGAGTTTAGCACAATTGATGATGAACTTGGTGGGGTGTAATCCGGAGAACATTATTTTATTCATTATATTCGCGCTTTGTTGTCAAGTCGAGGATACGTGAATTTAAAATGCAACAATATGCGGTAAGGAGCAGCCGGGCGAAATCCATCAAATTTTTTGGACGTTTTTGAATTATTTTGGATACAAATTATTAATTGGTTTCAGTTAATTCGTTATTGAAGATTTAAAGTTAAAGAAAAATTCTAGAAATTGTTTTATCTGATTTAATTTAAAGTGCGATTGTACCTCTTCTCATTATAGTTTATGAATCTAGAACAATATAGTTTTACATTTTAACATGCTAGACTTGTTTCTTTGTTTCCAGTTTTATTTCTTCGGATTTTTTTTTTTATTAGGTGAATATTATTATAATTTATTTATTATATTAATTTATTATTATTTCAAGTTTACCAAAATAACGAAAGTTTACGAGAACAAATGTTTTTAAAACTCTTTTAGTAGAGTAATTATAAATTTTAAGAAGTGTGTTTTTAGCAATATCTCTATTTGAATATTAATTAAAAAACATCCTAATAATGTTCTTTTGTAAAAGTTTCTCAGTTAAATTTGGGTGTAAAGGATGGTATTTAGTTCGCGAGGTAAA
>JANSTS010011287.1:28051-39296 GCA_026546915.1 Sylvicola fuscatus
AATCGTATATTCTAAAAATGATGATTTACATGGAAAACAAATCGTTCTTATTTAAGTTATTCTTACAAGCAATCTTAATTTCTATCTGCGACCTTTACACAGTTTTTTTTTCTTCAAAGTATTGCTTCTTGAAGATTTTATTATTTAAAATGTAATATTTGTGATACCTTTATTTATAAATGTTAATCAAACTCTTCTTAAACTCAGAGTTAAATTTCTGGGAACTGTGAACCTTATTTAAACATTTGATAGAATCAATTATTGATGAAAGGATTATTAATATTTTGATAGTCTTAAGTCTTAACTAATATCTTAAAAAGTTACTAATTTCTTTGAAATTTTGCGTTTTTGTGACAGCAATTCATGTATTGAAAACCTCCACAAATTGGCTTCATCTTCAATAGACAAGTCAAACTATTCCGAAAACTGTCAGTCTCGAGTTATCGTCAATAGTTTCTTAAACAGTGGCAAACAAGTGTCGATATCTGATTAAAATTGTCTCAAGAAACGAGATAATCTCTTGGTATATGTGCTTACACGCAAACTTTTGCCAGGCACACAATGGCGAAGCCGCAAACTTTTTACATATTAAGCCAATATACGATGGCATCGATCATTTTCCACACAAAGTGAAAGTTACATTAATTTGTAAGCCCTCCTAAATGTATTTAGTTGACGAGAAAACTATGCCGAACTGGCAAAGTGGGAGACCCCACAAATAACCCAGTTCAGTAACCGCCCCCGCCCCCACCCAACCACCCACACCCCACCGCCTACTCGCAAGCATCGCTGCTTACAAGTTATTTTCTTGTTTACGCAGATGCACTAATTCGATGTTGAACGACGAGCAGTAATATCATTTTTCCAAAGTTTTGCGTAATCCCGCGAAAGTTTTTAATAACAAATACAGTTGCCAGCTTCTTGCCATGGATGTCTCATTGAATAGAAGACGCAGTGAGCATTAAATTGTGTGATGGAAATTAATGCAGCGCACAAAAAGTGTTAATTAAGTGGCATGTAGCGCAAAATGTCTTAGAGTTATGGGCAGCACCGGCGCGACGCGGCGTCAGACGAGCCAGAATTGGAAGTTCCGAAGAGTTTTGACAATGAAAATGACAAGAATAATGGCAAATACATACAATTTTTTAAGAAATACAAATTTCTTCTCGCAAAGTTTGTATATTTATGCTACAAAATGTTTGTTTGGACGAGATGGGCATTCACATTGCACTGCGGGCAGAAAACTTTAAAGGGATTTAAACTTTATAATTGTGAAGAAAAGTTTCCTAAGTTTTATATTTGTATTTATATTTAATTTATGCTCACTATAGTGTAATGAAAACATAATAACTTCTCACTAGAAAATGAATTACGAAATAAGTACAAACAATTTTTCTTAAAAAAAGAATTTGTCATCTTCTTTGAATACTTATCGTCTCCACCTTCAATAAAACATAATTAATTGCACAACATTTCTTTAAAAATAGTTAACATTTATCAATTGAAATTTAAAAAGCTCGCTTTAAAGCTTATGTATCACTCTTTTAGCATTGAATATGAAACCTTTTTTTTTGTCCACGAGCATATACGGACAAAACAAAAATCGTCTACATAACCAGCTAAACGGATGGATAACAATGGCTTACTTATTCACTACACCAATCTAACCTTTTTGTGCCCAACATTTTCCACATGCTGCCTGCAAAAGGTCCTTTCTCTATACATCCAATATAGGAAACTGATCTTCAAAATTCAATTTAGAGATAAAATCAACCGAAATAATCTTCACTTCAAAAAAGTGTTTCGGTATAAATGTGTATCATAATTTCAATATCCTTATCGTCGACGCTGGTGCAACAACATTCTAGCAGGGAGCATATACTACATAATTGAACAGACCTGAAAATTCTTTTAAAGTTAGATTGTTCAAAGACATTTTCAGGGACATTCTTACTTATCATTCAATGGCCAACATTTCTTTCTTTTAATTCCATCCGGAAAATAATTCAAACACTTTATCATTCACATTTAATCTGTCGGTAAATTACCAAAACAAATAATTTGAAAAGTTTAAAAATGGAATAAACTTGTAATTTGTAACCACATAAAAGTAAGTTTAAACAATTTTCTAGCGAAGTTAAAATGTTATTTATGTAACTAAATACTTTACTCAAATTTACAAATTCTGAACTAAGATTTTATTTAATTGCATAGAAACACCTTTACTCTCCGAAACTTGTTTAATTTAATTTTAAAACTACACTGACAATTATTTTTATTGCAACCGTTGCTAATATGTTTTAAAGTTTGTCCATGTGAAGAATATATTTACCTGGATTATGAATGCACATGTAGAATGGGGGAGCACACGTTATGTAGATGGTACAACAATTGTATGCATAAGTAGCCATCTGGGTAGCAATGGAAGTTGGGCTTAGAGAAACGTATTTATGTAATTATAAAACATACAATAATAAGTGAGAAAAAATATAAAAAATTTCCTCTAAATTAAAATCTAAATCCAAATTATTGATTTTGATAGTTTGATTTGCATGTAGTTTGTGAATTTAGACTTTACTAATAGCTACAAAGATTCTCAAAACTATTCTGCATCTCCGATTAGCGGTAAGACGTATTAAGAAGCCTTGCAGACCTTAATATTCATTCATATTCACCGCATGACGCCAATTATCTTCCAGACAAACATAAAGTGTCAGAGACGTTTAAACGATAAGATACCATATACGATTGTTTAGCTGGTATGAAAATTAATCAATTAGGTAAAGTAAGTGAAGCTCTAAAGTGGAAGTTTTTGTTTCAAAGGATTATCAAAATACTAACTAGTTTTGATGTAAGTGAAATTCTTGGCAACATTTATTGATTGAATGAATATTTTGTAATTAAATATTTGTAATATAAAAATGTCTTATTCAAGTAAAATGATTTTGAGTCAATTGTTTTGTGGGTGCACTATTTGAAAATTAAAGCCTCATATGCAAATAATGTAAACTCAACGTTGGAGTGGCAATTTAATCATTTACAGGATATTCAGTGTGGCAAGAATAAACAGTAAACCGTCCATTTCCAATCGTAGAATGGAATTTAAAGCACAAAATCCAAATTCGCTCATCTCAATCTCGACTACTGGCATGCAATTGGCTTTCTGTTTGATTAGATCATGAACTCGTATGTAAATCCCCCCAGTAGGTCTATTGGTTCTTTAGCAGCATTAGCATATTATGTGTGTTGCGCCGGTGCGTTTGCATAAACTTTAATGGTTAAGATGGGTTTTCAGAGAAACACGTTTCTTCAATAACAGTTAAAAACAGAAACAGAAAATCTAAACTTATTGATATTAAAAATTAATCAAGATTGGTAAAATTTTTAAGTATGAGAACAAATTTAATTAAACATATATCATAAGGTTGATTGCCCTCAAAAACAGATTTGTATATAATTCAAAGCAATCAATAGCATTAATATATTTCACTCTTATGTATAAATTTCTAATTACTAATATATTATTCATTATACAGACATCTCTTGATTCGTCTATAGTTTTCCCTAATTACCAAAAAACATGCAGAATGGGATACATTTCAATTAAAATCCATTCGCAATTGAATTGTATCTGATAGAAATGTCGCAAATAATTGTATTCCTTCTCGTCCCACTAAACATTTGTGTTCTAACCATATGGGGGCGTTTGAATAAATCATCTAAGCACGCAACATCGCGAAATACATTCTCAATTCCAAACTCGCACGACATTACCGAGCAAATCAATTCAGACTATTACTTACTACCCCCTTAATTAATCTTTCCTATGAGAAATAGCTATTCCAATAAACAAAGGGGTTTTATTTTTGCTTGTAAAGAGAAGCCGCGTACACACCAACTAATTCGCAAGAATGATTTTATAATATTGAATTTCTTATGTTTTTCAAGGCTAGGTTGAAGCATAAAAGAACAAAAGAAATCTTATATTCTTTTGTGCCAGTGAGATCGTTTTCGGTAGAAAAAAGATACTTTAAACTTCATTTTTTTTAGTTTTAGTTAGTTGGGTTAATACCATAGTCTAGTTTCATCACGATTTTTGCAAAAAGTTTAATTAAGTAAAGTAAAGTGATTTAAACATATTTTAGAAATTTATTTTATCTCATTTATCTCTTAATTTATTAAAAAATATTTTCGGTAACATTTTTAGGCAATAAATTCAAAGTCCACCCAGTTCGCTTACGTCGCAACATTCACAAATATTCTCCCGCACTTAGTCCCAATATCGTATGTGAATATCTTATGTGATATGAATATGCTTACACACACGCAACCCCATCGATAGAGAGATACAAATAAATATATAGACTTGAATCCAAATTGACTAACTGTTTGATTTATGAAGGCATACATGCTCTCCACTGTATATGTGGCCACCTTACTCGTAGAATATTATCTGCACCTATCGACCATCAATTTGCCCCACAATAAATGTAGGAACGCCTGGCCGCCATCGAGTCCGCACTTTCCGTTCAACAGGACACTGTGACTGGGCTTTTTGCCTGTCGCTATCCTTGGCTTTTATTTTTTTCGGTCGCAGCGTTTGTGTGTGTGTGTGTGTGTGTGTGTGTGTGTGTGTGTGTGTGTGCGAATTTTGGCTGTTTTTGTCTTCATTTCATGTTATGGCAACGGGCAAATGCAATTCCAGGAAAACATTAATATTAAACACACTGAAGCAGCAAATGCTCACAATAAAATATGTGGACGGCAAGACGTGGAGTGGGAACGTGAATGAATAAAAAGAAGAAGAAAGCTTGTTTGGACAGCGAAAGCAATTTACTTATATTGGTGGAGCTTTTTGCGTGTTGTTGTTGTTGTTGCTTGTGCCAAATGTTTTGAGAAGAGGTCTCAAAATCCTACAATATTTATTATTTTTAATTATTATTACTCACAAGTTCTTGTAGTGACTGGGCATTAAAGTGAAGCATCTTTTCAGCAAATGGATTTATTTAGCTTGCCATCTTTCTGATTTCGATCTGATTTCGATGGTAAGGGTTTGTTTATTCAAAATCTGTTTCATAAATGCATTTTTTTCATCTCTGCTCCAATGGGAATGGGCAATGCATTAGGGAATTCGTGAGCTTATCCATTTTGAATGTCATGGACATTTGTTTGCGCATTTTCGACGATTGTGGACATCTGTTATTCATTTCAATTCTGCATTTGAGAATTAAATTTTGTTTATTAAACTTGAAGCAATTTTTGTTTTGAAGGATCTAAAAGAACATGTTTCTTAAATACAAAAATTGTGCTAACAAATTGAAAATGCATAATTTAACAAGATTTTTTAATAATCTTAGTGATTATCTTTCTTTTATTCACTCAATAAACATATATTTCCATCTCAAAAATGACATTTAAATTTAGTAGAATAACTCATCATCATAATAACTCATTAACTGAATAGAACAGCGTCATATTAATGAAGCATTGACATTCATTCATTAGTGAATTGGAAATTCAATGCTCGTTTGCGACCCACAAATATAGTAATAATCTGTTGATGAACTTTAACGCCAGTCGACTACCTTGCACAATTTACTATGCTGTGAAATATGTAAAGTTGCGGATAGAACTAAACTACATAATACACAAAAGCTGTATTCAACAGGCAGGCATTTGTGTGCAGTGTGTGTGTGCGTGTGTGAGTGTATTTATCAATTTTCACCTCATCTCTTATCGTTTTGACAAATCACAATAATAATCTGTTTTCAACTTTAGCACACACGTAACGCTGCTATAAAATTTATGGCAAAAGCATATGCTTATATGTAAATGGGTTGGGGATGTGTGCTGAGAACAATGAGGTACAATTGGTAATGGATGATGATATGGCCAGGATAAGAGGTTAGAGGTTTTGTGCGAGAGAAATTGAATGAGTACTTATGTGAGGTTTTGAGGCTTTTCGTGGAATACGAGATGATGAGAGGAATTACGTTTTAGGGCGTGTTTAAATACGTTTTGTTGAACATTCGGGCTTATAAACAATGTCTTACAATTTTGTATGGAAATAGTGGATTAAGGAATTCATAAAAGATATACAAGAAATTACATGTGCTGGTTCTACTTTGCCACACCGAGTTTTATTTAAAAATATTTATTTGACAACAGTTGTAAAGGGGAATTCCTTCTAGAATCGATAAATATTGAAATAAGTGTTTTATTGAGCTTTATTGAAATTCGACCGATATAGCCACAGTAGCAGTCTGTGAATAAAAGTTTATGTGTGTGTGTCATTTTATTATGTGCACATATGAGTAAAAAGCGTGCTGAGCTTTGTGCATTCAGCCGTTAAATTCGGCATTCAATTTGTTTGATTCACCGTGGATTTTTGCATCGGAGCTTTTATCTCCATTCCGGTCTGGATGCCAGCAATTGAAATTATCAATTTATTTATTAAATGTATGCACGCATATGCAAAACACGATGTTACTAAGAGCTTGCCATTGGAAATGTGTACACTCCCCTCATAATTGATGTGTGTCAATACAATACAGTTAGGGTCTAGGGGGAGGATCATAAAGGGTGGTTAAAAAAGCGAGTATTCCGTCGAATTCCGAGCGAATATAATGCGAAAGTACATCAACGAACAAATCGACGAGTTCGCCCCTTTGGAGCACATGTTATGGAACAAAGTGCTCTCAATGGCAATTATTAAAAATTGTTCGTTGGCAAAAAAAAAAAAAAACGAAAAATATTCGAGAAAAGTCGTACATTACCCTTACGTAGTAACGGCACAATATTCAAGCTCTGACACATATTCATATATTATTATGGATGCATAATGAACACCTTCCTCATTCTTGCTACCCTCTCAATACAATCGTATGGGGGTGTTTTTTCCTCGCTACTCTGCAAAATATGTGTAACTAGTTGGCGTCACACAATATCGGTACGATCAGGATATATCGACACATGCTCAACACATCACGTGCATATAAAATTGCTGACATATGATCCATAAAGCGATAATTATTCATTCAATGTGCGGATGGGGCCGTTTACTCACAAAAAGCTACCACCACCCCTACCACCACCCCTACCACCGTCACTACTCTTATATATTCCCACAATTTACTGTCAGCATGTATCATTTGGCAGCAATTTAACGCCTTCCAATTCAACTTCAAGGCTTTACATCGGCATCAAGTGCGTGCGATGTTGACTCTCCCCGAATGTATAAGCCATCCAGCCACCCGCTGCCAGCGCCATTACTCCTGCTTTTATTGACTGCCGTGTGACATGTTTCCACGCTGATAACGTCAGCGCGCCCAATCTCCAATGTAAACAGGATGATGCTGATTTTCTTTATTGTGTGGAAGTGCACACCATCGACGACGCCTCAAATTGGTACAAAGTGGCGTTTGGTTGGGTTAGTGGGGGCTGTGAACGCGTGGCTGATATGACTTACATTACTGCAGATTCCTCATAAATTATAAAAGAAATAAATCTGCATTGAGAAAAGGTGTAACAAGCAATTTTTGATAAATGAATTTTTGCTGGAGCAATATAAAATTGATCTATTAAAATTATGAATCAAGTAAAATGCTGACCAAGTTTACAAAAAAACGTTTCAAACGTATTTTATTAAGGTATGAGACCAAAAACTTAAAAACATTTTTTTCAATTGATGAAAAAAGGTATTACAACTTACAAGGTTTCAGCTATTGTTTTCAACTTTCTTTGATATTCGTCTATTTCAAATAATGTTTTCAATATAATAACTTAGCCAACATTATTCATCCATCAATCTTCTTTCGATTAACACTAATAACTTCCCGAATGACATTGAGGAACGACATTTTAATGATTGATTGATCATGGATTTAATGCTCCACTCGGATACTTTTACCTTCGCATAAAATCCACCCTCAACAAGCTAGGCGAAACAATTTTGGCCCTAAACGTGACCAAAAGGACCAACAAAACACATATTAGGTGAACACAAGCACACACACACACGGCAAAAGCAACAAAAGAGAAAATCACTCAATACAGAATTCTGTTGTCCACTTTATATCCGGTCAATTTTTCCGTTGGTTTAACACTAAATCAACCAGTTCAAGTAAGCGAGCATTAAACGAACATAAACAAAACAACACAACACAAAAATTAACAACACAAACACACACACACACACACACACGACAAGGCCACATCCATAAAAATGAAGACAAAAAGCCGAAGAGCAACAGCGAACCATCAAATAAAAATTCATTACCTCATTCCGTATCTTGCCCCTTTCATCTTTTTTTCTTCTCGTCGGTATAATACAACGTAACAAGTAAAAACAAAATGAAAATAAAGTCGCCTAACAACACACAACATTTCCAGCGACCTTTTTTTGTTGTTGCCGGCATATATTCCGCCTTGAATTCCCGCGCCCGCGCCCGCGTCGCGCCTTGTGTTAGCGAATAAAACATTGCATCAACTGCTACACGGGGCGGGATGAGGTGTTTGTTTATGTCGTAGATATATTCGGGATTCCTTGGCTCATTTGCCACATATTTCCCAGGCAGTACCTAAACATGTACCAAACTAGGTAATACACTCAATACAGAATCGCATCCTTTGTTCACATTATATACATTTTCTCGTGGGGCCGCTTTGTTTTATAACCTCTTTCTCTCATCTGCACGCTGGTAATATGCTCACTCTTTCATGTGATGATCTAATTAAACACCAATATCCATAACAATTTGTATAAATTATTCTTTTACAGCTTTCACGGATATGCCAGCACTGTTCTACTTGCTCGGTACCACCCCCCACCCCTATTCCATAATTCCACCCCAATTTCTTTCTGTAATGCTCGTACACAGACTGGCGTTTATAAATAAATATATACGTAAAGCTGTTTGCCGGGATATTTGCAGTTTAATTTTTTTATTCCTATAAACTGTGTGCCCCGGGAAAGATAAACAAAATGTCTGAAGGTGGAATGTGTGCAATGTACATATAGGAAAGGTATAGAAGAGAAACAACTTGTAAACACTAAACTAATATAAAATACGATTAAAGCATAACCAACAAAATTTGATTTCTTTGTTCGAGCCATATATGGGAGCCCAAGTGGGGTATGGGGGTGGCATAAATATGTAAAGCAACTCCAATAAAAAAGCTCTGTTGTGTGCAACGCTGACATATTCAAAAAGATTTTTACAATTGCGAATGGACTTTGGACGAATCCTTCTCAAGCATTCATAAGAGCGATTGTATTCACAATTCTGAAGGATAATGCATGGAACGATTGTATACGTTTAAATAAAAATAAATAAATAATTCTTTCTTACATACCTCTCCCATCCGCATTACAATCGTTGCGTCCTTTGGAATAACATCCCTTACCGTACACACACAAACACTTAAAACACTTTAGTGGCATTAAATATTTTTACGAAGCGACACAATGGCATCACACCGAAGATTAATCGATGATAATATTTCATCTTTAACAATAATTCGGTTGATGAGCCCATAAAACTGAACGAATCATCTCCTGAGATTGACAATAGAAGTGTAGCGTACAGTAAATCAAAATGATAAGGAGAGATGATCCTTTTTCTTGTCTTCTTCAAGCTTTTTAAAGGATCTATACCAAAAAAATATATATTGACTCACTTTATATTGACAGAAGTATTGTACTTTATGGCGGAGGAAGTGGCGAACGCAAACGATGTGCGGTACGAGGTGAAAGTTATGGGTGACGGTATATTGGCATAAATAGTGGCGTTATGTATC
This sequence comes from Sylvicola fuscatus, assembly GCA_026546915.1. Classification (NCBI taxonomy): domain Eukaryota; kingdom Metazoa; phylum Arthropoda; class Insecta; order Diptera; family Anisopodidae; genus Sylvicola; species Sylvicola fuscatus. The sequence continues at coordinate 37,850 of JANSTS010011287.1, forward strand.
TGGGGGGTATGCCCAAATACTCACTTATATGTTGAGAAAGGCAAGTGAAAATGAAAAGTGTGTGTATATAGCCTCAGACATGCAGAATGATTATGTTAACCGATTGACTTGACCTGACCCTGCCTTTTTTTTTTCCGGTCGATTTAGCTTAGCACTAAATAAAGCGTCGTATCAAGGGATTGGTGGCGAGGTTTGGGTGTGAAGGAAAAACAAGCGGATAAGCAAAAATATGGGAAGGCCGGGAAAATCGAGTGGAGCGCATAAAAGGATGAGGAAGACGCGCATTAAACCAAAAGCTCCATTGAATTGAGCGCCAATTTCTGAAATGAATGCAAAAAGAAACAACAATATCGACATGGAGGATGTGAGGCAAACTCTGCAAAAAAAAATGCAACTATATGGATGTTAAGGACAGATTAAATGGGAAATGCTGGGGATTATATATAGTTTTTTCTATGAATTCCTTATAAAAACAATGAAAACACACGCTCAGTTCAGTTCTTTCAAATTGGGTCAATCATTTTTTAATTATACGATTAAACTGTCAAAAAAAAAACGCTAGGTCGCACAAAAAACTTGGACTAAAAATTGTTTTACTGCTACATAATTAGCGATTAATACTGCCTATTTTACAATAATTGATATAATAGCTTCAAGGGAGAGATATGCAAATACAGCCGTGCCAAACTCCCACCCCAAAATCGATATTTTTTAAATCACCCTTTTATTTGTATATTCATTACATTTAAACTGTCTATCTTGTTAAATCCCTGCGGTTATGTTCGTAAAACTCTCAAATATGTATGCCCTACAGAGCTTTTTTTTCCTCTCCCACTCTTCCACAATCGCATATGCTGCGCATAAAAGTGGTTATGTATAAGCCGAATATCAATGCATAGAAGGAAAATGGAATTTCACCGCCAATTCATTAAAACCCCCACCTCTACCACCATCAGCTTCAGCTTCTTCTCGAACAACCACCACCCTAACATTTCATGATTCTAGAACCACATACACCTGTATGTACATGATTGTACACATAATCGAATTCACTGGGGGTACTTTCTTCAGGATTGTTTCTATACACATTCTGCCGTTGTTCCCTCATTTAATTTACTTCCAATATTGATCAACCACAAATAAAGCATATACCATATATGTGCGGTGTGTGGTGAAGGATGAGGGATGCGAAAGAGTGAGAAATTCAGACAGATATACGAATATCATATAATAGGTTCACTTTCTAACTATGTTTGATGTCAAACAATTTAATCTCTATTGGTTATCTTACGAGTGTGTTATTTTAAACAAAAATCAAACTTTAAATATTGCACAATTCTAATGACCTTTCGTCTAATAAATCTATTTCAATTATATTCTTAAAATTCTTTTCATCTGAACTGATAAAATTCCCAAACAAACATGTTATTTATTTTCATTCATCTAT